>JBBPBX010051825.1:7946-24438 GCA_038048925.1 Garcialebias charrua
ATATTTTTTTTTTCATTTGTTAATCCTGTGTCATGTTTCCTTGTTTTGGTGTGTAATTTCTTAGTACTCATGCTAAATGCTAACACATCACATGAGATGTTTGTTTCTAATACATTAAACTGAGATGCACCGGAACATTTTATCTTATTTCATGAACATACTGATGCACGTTCTGCCCTAACATGAGCCACACATGATTCCATTTTCCCTCACACAATCCTGTTCCCACACTTGTCGCAGATGGGCAGTTTCTGTAGGTTTCCTGTAGGTGGAGCAGCTTTGGTTGTTGGGGCCTTCACCGTCCGAGTCACAATGGGCCGAGTGCCTGACCAGAGCAGAGAGAGACCACTGAACAAAACAAGCCTGAATGGCTGGATGGCATAAATTAAAGGAAACCACTTGAGAGATATGAGGCAAGAACACTTGAGGGATGTACAATAACCTCTTGTCTCCTAAGTGATGATTCATTTTGGTTTCTAACCATATTGTATAGCTAAACTCCAGCAGGACACTTTGGCTTCTGTTCAGTGGAGGACAAACAAGGAGAAGTGCTTTTGTATCGACAGATTATGCTGCTTTAACAGCACTTGAAAAAGAGGAAACACCGTAATAAAAAAGTCTAATTACTGATAGGAACATCTGTTTATCCTCATCTTTTATGCAACAATGTAAAATAAAAGCTTAAGGTTAGTTAATGGTTGTTGTTTTAATATCTGCCTCAGTTTGGCTACAACACATTAATCATGTGGATAAATTAAGCAAACCTAGATGAAAAGCATTTCCTGCAATTGTGCTGAACGGCTTTACCCAAATGATCTGAAGAAACTTAAACCAAGTATTTACAAGTAAATAAGCAGAACAATACCAGTAGCTTAAAAAATAATAGCAGCTAAACATTAGATAAAAACTAAAATGAATGAGGATAGCTAAAAGCTAAAATTATTAAAAGGCTGACTAAAAGATAAAAACAACAAAAGATTAGCTCTAGATGAAACTCAACAGCAGCAAAACACTAATGGTACATTCACACCTAACAGCGTTTCAACAGCAGGAGCGTCCAGCTTACATGCAAAGTCAATGGGGGACGCGCCTCCAGGCGCCTCCTGGCATCGGGCGTCACGTCACGTGCGTGTTGAGCGTGCTGGAAAGCGTTTTCCGTGCACGTGAACCCGCTTCAGCCTCCAAAGCACGCCTTGATTTAGCTGAAGTTTTCGTGGTTCAAACGTTCAAACGCCGTTCAACTCTCCCTGATTGGTTGGTGTGTCAACCAATCAGGGAGAGTCGGGGGGGAGGAGGGGGAGAGTCCGCTATGTGACGCGGAAACGAGGGGATGGGTATTGCGCAACTGTGTGACGTATTGTTTGCGGGACAAAGAAAAAAACCTGCGAAGTCGTGTACTATGGAAGAGAAACTCATTGTAGCTGTGTGTTCGCGACAAGTCCTTCACGACCAGTCAAGTCTGCTCTACAGAGACAGAAATAAAAAACGCTGTTCATTTTATTTCCGGTTCCGGCGGAGCTGATGGACGCTTTTCCCTCTGGCTCTCTTGAGTTTTTTTAACATCAAACTGACCCGTTTTTCGAATTGGACTAAAGATGGTCCATCTTCCTACCGAATACAGTACCGTGTTAGTGACTCAGGGAGCCGCACGAGACCATACAATTTTTTTAAATTTCGGTCCTGGACCGGCCGTTGCAACCCACCGGTCACTCTGGGCGCTTCCTGCCGGCCAGGTGAGTCGTCGAGCTGGGAGACTACCCCACGTAGCCTCAGTATTTTTGTTTTTTCCCCTCCTCCCTTTCTGGACCCTTTCTGAACTGTGGTTCTACCTGGTTTCAAACAAGAATCGCACGGAAGGAATTTCACTGATTTTACAGATTCACATACCTGAACAGTATCAGATCGGAAGAGTATCGGTCGACACCCAGTTTTTAAGTATCAGTATTGGATCGGAAGTAATGCCTCCTACCCACCGCACAACTGCAAACGCTCCTGCCGTCCCCTTTTTGCCGCTGGTCATGGTCCCACTGGCCACTGAACACCGTCTGATGACGTACACTAGGGGGTAGCAGAGGGAGGGGTCTCTGGCTTGTTTTCCGGGTTCAGTTGTTGTTTTAACTGCACCTCCGACGGTCTTCGATGAGATTAAAACTTTTTTTTATGTTTGGGGTGATCTACACTGGAGAGTACAGCAGCCTGTCAGCAGCAACTGTAAAAATGCCACGTTTCTTACCGGAGTTTGGTTCCAATTCCTGGAGGCTGGATCCGGTGAGTTTAAAAAGTCCGAAAAAAGTCCCGTTGTGGTTGTGTAATCAGATAGCGAGGCTCTCCCGACTGTTTGCCGGATGCGTCGAGCCGCCAGAGATCAACATTTGGGACGTCTGCGGCTCGACGGCGACGCGCGCGTGCGTGTGCAGGCTGCCACCGCGCCGCTTCGATCAGTTGAATCTCGCCGCTTCCTTGTTCCCCGTGACTCCACGCGTCTCCTCCATAGACTTTGAATGTAAACCGGTGTTATCCGGCCGCTTCGGCCACCCGACGCCGGGGGCGGTGGGTAGGAGGCATAAGAAATGTGGATCGGTGCATCCCTACATACAACTCTCGCACAACACAAGTTCTGTGTTAAGAGAGGTGGAAAGAGAATGTATGGAGACGCCGCTAATATCAAACCAGTTAACATGCCTTGGTGGTTCACTGGAAGCGCGTCGGGTTGCCACTCCAAACTTTATCTTGAGTTCAATCCTCACTTGGTTGAACTTATCTTACGTTTGTCTTTTATTGGATAAAACAAAAAAAGGAGTTTGTGTTGACCACAGGCATAACACAAACTCCTTTTTTTAATCCAATAAAAGACAAACGTAAAATAAGTTCAACCAAGAGAGGATCAAACCCAAGTCAAGATAAAGTTTGGAGTGGCAACCCGACGGGCTTTCAGTGAACCACCGAGGCATGTTGCTTTTTCCAGGTCCACTTTTTATTTACACGAGTGGAAGTTCTGCTGTTCTTCTCATTTGGTTCTGGGCGATGAACACAAATGGTTGGAACCTCTATCAGTCTCACACGGCCTGACTGTGTCTTTGTGAACTTCCCTCTCTCAAAATGTGCCTGTAGAGTGATATTAGATTACCGTATTTTCTGACCTATAAGTCGCAGTTTTTTAAACCAATTTTCATGTCCTGCGACATATGGGGCGAAGCGACATATTTATGGATTTCCCCCCCATATTTTTAGACCAAGTTTTGGCTGAGATACGACAGTTTCCATTCATTCAGACAAAAAAAATGGAGCAGTACCACTTTTGGCCACTAGGGGCGCAGTACCACTTTCGGCCACTAGGGTCCACCGACCGTTCCCAGCTCATGTGTCCGACCGCAGCCTCCTCTGCTCGGACTCACTCTGTTGCAGCACGGCCTCCTGCTCTCTGGAGGTCTGAACTACTGTTACCTTGTTAGCAAAATAGCTCATGAACCATGTTGTGTTCTTATTTTTAGAACAAATACTGTAGTGGGACTTCATGTGCTGGCAAACACTCACTTTATTAGTCAGACCAACGTCAGCCTCGTGCTGCATAAACACGTCACATCCTCTAGTGTGTAACGTTCAAGAACACTCGTTAATAACAGTTATTATCATGAACACCACATCTCCCCTTTTAACAAATAGGGAACCGTTTTGTTTCTTTTTTTTTTTACAGGCTAGGAACACATAACATTAAATACAGGTAGTCCCCGACTTACGAGCGCTCTTACATACGAGGTTCCGGACTTACGAGCTGGCGAATTTTTGGAAAAAACGCAAAAAATACCGAGTTTTTCTGTGTTTTTTCACCACAGTTCGTTAGCTAAACATGTGGACACACGTTTCCGATCATTTTTATGCACTCATAAGCAGTTTTTCGATGAAAAACGAGTGTTTGTAGTCGCGCTAGCAAAACCGTTCCAACTTACGAGCGAAAATCCGGACTTACGAGAACATGTGCTTCGTGTTCCGACGTACGAATTTCCGGTTTACGAGCAACTCATAAGTACGGAACTCGCTCGTAAGTCGGGGACTACCTGTAACTGTAACTTAAATACAACCTGTTTCTTCAACTATCAGTCCTTTTAACTCCAACTTATTTTTCTCTCTCTCTTTTTCTCCTCGTTCATTTTCTTGATCTTTAAATCCTCCTTTCTCTTCATTCTTGCCTTTTTTTTCCCTTTTCTTTTTGATTCTGTCCAGTTTCTCCTTGTCCTCCTCTGTAAGAGTTTCCTTGGCTTGGAGTCGCTTTAGCAGCTTGGAATCAACTTTGCTGAGGAGGTCGACCGTCTTGATTTCAGGAGGTCTACCAGGGCAGCAAGCCTGCCGTCTCTTCAAGCCTCGAACCGTGGGAGGTTTTTCTTTGTCTGGGTTCGGAGGTCGACCGCGCCGCCCAGTGATGGCCATGATCATAGAGGGAATTTCCTCATTAGCCAAAAGAACCCAGTTTGTGCCCTCTGATGTTTCTCTTTCTTCATAGAAGTCTCCAACAGGTATGCGTGGACTGAAGCTGAAGTGTTCTCTGGAGACCACGCCGTCCGAGTGTCTCTTCAGGTACTTGATGACTTCTGGAAACTGCTTCATCCTCCTTCCACAAGGAGTGTAATACCAGGTCTCCCCCTTCATGCGGTTCTCCATTTTCTTCACACGGATCTCCCTCTTCCAACCGTGCTGCAGAGCGAATTGGACCTTTTCTTCTGTTGCGACCCGTCTTCTGTTCGTTTCTCCTGCAGTGGAGCTGTCGTCATCGTTTTCATCGACGTGGTCAGCACCTGTTTTGGCGTCTTGTTTCTGTGTGGTCTCTGCGTTTCCCGCTTGAGCTCGTTTTTTGACCCTCCTTCTCTTCTTGGGTTTCTCGACGGCTGTGCTGATGACACCCAGCTCCTCCGTTCTGTGGAGTTCCTCCTTTACTTTTCCTACTAAAGGCAGAGGAATTTTCCTATGGGCTTTGAGTGAGTGTGGAACCACATCAGGTTTGAGTTTAATGTGGTATGTGTGCTGCACCTCACCTAGTCCAGTGCAGAGCCTGGGGTACACAGTTTTTACAGTGTCCATTGATATAGAGTTCACACGCACCAAAAGACCAAGAGCTGTGATGGCAGGCAGTCCAAGCAGTGGTGTGGTGAGGTTCTTAACAACATAGACTTTTTCTGTTGTACTCTTGTCCCTGTAGGTAAGCTGTAATTTTGTGTAACCTGCAACATCCAGTGGTGTTCGGCCAGGGCCTAACAGAGGTTTCACTGGTTTGAGAAGAGCAGGTTTTTCAGCACTGGGAAACAGTCTGTTCAAATCTTTCTGAGCCATGGCTGTGACGTCTGCACCTGTATCAAGTTTAAATGTTAGTGTTGTCTCATTTATCTTTATATCAGCTGTCCATGCCTGATTTTCTGTGGTCACGGATCCAAGGAAGAAACTTTCCTCCTCTTCCTCCTCTTCGATGCTTTGCACCTTTTTGCTGAATCTGCACTGCACACACTGATAGTGTCCTTTCTTCCCACAGAAATTACATGTTGCATCATTAGCAGGACACTCATATTTGAGGGAGCCTCCACACTTGAAACACTTTGTACTTGATGTGCTTCTGCTGTCGACCTGTGGATGTGTTTTAGCATTTTTATTTTTAAACTTGTTATATTTGGATTTATCAAACTGTTGTCTGCTTTCAACAACTCTATCCACAGAGCTGACACTTGTCTGCATTACACTGGTTTCACATCTCAGAGCACTTTGTT
This sequence comes from Garcialebias charrua, assembly GCA_038048925.1. Taxonomy (NCBI): domain Eukaryota; kingdom Metazoa; phylum Chordata; class Actinopteri; order Cyprinodontiformes; family Rivulidae; genus Garcialebias; species Garcialebias charrua. The sequence goes on from JBBPBX010051825.1 coordinate 13,697, forward strand.
GCTTTTTAACCTCTTCTGATTGTCTTGCCATGTTTACAGCTTTCTCCAAGTCCAAATTTTTCTCCATTTGCATACGCTCCGACAGTCTGATAAGCCCACCACAATTCTGTCTCTTATTAATTCATCATGAAGCGGTCCATAATTGCAGTGCTCAGCTAATGCATGCAGGGCTGTAACAAATGCATCCACTGTTTCATTTGGCTCTTGTTTGCGCATATTAAATCGTGCGCGCTCATAAACAACATTTTTCTTGACTATGAAGAAGTTCTGGAAACCCTCTTTCACTTTTTCATACTGGCGCTGGTCTGCATCGTTTAGCTTTAATCATCATCCGCTTCATCTCACATGCAGTATATTAAGGTGTTTACCTGGTTTTCATCAGAACTCAACGACAAGCTACTGGCCTGGCGGAACCTCTCGAAGCGACGGATCCATTTTGTCCATTCATGTGGCTTCGAAAAATCAAAAGGCTCCGGCGGCTGGATGCTGGGTGTGTTAGCCGCTATGCTAACTCCTGCCCTCGGCTGCTCGTTTTCTTCAGACATCTTAAAAATAGCTGTAGCTCGTCTTTCCTCTTCTTATCCACGCCAGACAGACTCCTCAGCAACTCACCACTTCTGACACCATGTCGTGTTCTTATTTTTAGAACAAATAGTGGGACTTCATGTGCTGGCAAACACTCACTTTATTAGTCAGACCAACGTCAGCCTCGTGCTGCATAAACACGTCACATCCTCTAGTGTGTAACGTTCAAGAACACTCGTTAATAACAGTTATTATCATGAACACCACAAACCACACGACAGATTTTGATGAAACTTACAGAAAGTAATCACTGGATGGACATTTACAAAAAGTTATCTTTAGGAGATGTTTGAGTGAAAATTTGATTTATTTATAATTTATTTTCGCAGCGTACGCAACCGTTTGGAAGACCGTCCAGCTGATTTGACAATTACGTTCATTTATTCAGGAAAAGTTCAGCTAAGACACACCTTTGCTCTAATTTTCAGCAAAAAAATAATTGTTTTTAGGGGTTTATCTTGCTATATTTTAAAGACATGCGTTTCCACATGCTGCGCGTGCACATAGCGAAACTAATTTTTAAATCCAGCTGATTTGACAATTACGTTCATTTATTCATGAAAAGTTCAGCTAAGAAGACACATCTTTGCAATAATTTTCAGCAAACAAATAATCAATTTTAGGTGTTTATCTTGCTATATTTTAAAGACATGCAGCGTTCCCACTCGATGTGCGTGCACGTAGCGAACACATTTTTAAATCCAGCTGATTTGACAATTATTTTTGATTTTATTTATTTATTCATTCCTTTTATAATAATAAAATACATAACAATATACACATAAAAGAAGAAAAAAACAAGTATAAAATGAAAGGCAGCAGATGAAGAAAAAAAATCTTATTTTATCTGACCCCTATCTTTCTGACAAACAATTCATACAACCAATTTCTTTAATTTCCAAAAGAAATGAACAAAGCTTTAACATACAATTTCTAACTTAAACTAATTTAGATATAGGATTTTAACAATTTAAACTTAATCATTCTCTTAAATGTTGCCATTGATTTAGCCTCTTTAACATCATTCTCCAAATCGTTCCACAACCCAACTCCTTGAACCATGGCCGATCTTCCCCTCAAACTTGTTCTAATTTGTGGCTTTACAAATATATCTTTCCCCTTTAAATGGTAACAACTCGTTCTTTTGACAAAATACCTCTGAATATTTGAAGGAAGTGTATCATTCTGTGCTCTATGCATAACCAGCAAAATATTATAATCAACTAAATCGTAAAACTTCAACAGTTTCGTTTGACAAAATAATGGATGATTATACTGCTTTCTTGTAATAAGTCTAACAACTCTTTTCTGTAAAGTAAAAATAGGCATTGTAATTGATTTACACGCTTTTCCCCAAACGCTAACACAATAAATTAAATGTGGAACAATGAATGTGCTATACAACAAAAATACTGCCTTATTATTCAAAAGATCTCTGACTCTGTAAAACATAGCAATGGACTTGGACATTTTCGCTTTAACAAAACTTATATGCTGTTTCCAAGACAATTTATCATCAATGATGACACCCAAGAACCTCACCTTGTGAACTCTATGAATCACAGTCTTCAATTAGAAATGGAACATCAATTGATTTGTTTTTGTTACTAAATATCATGTAATTTGTTTTATCCAAATTTAACGTCAATTTATTAATTTTAAACCAATTCTTAATTTTAACATGTTCAGTCATCATTAATTTCAAAGTCTGTTCGATATCATTACCATCACCAAAAAATGTAGTGTCATCAGCAAAGAAAAAAAAAATACACTTAATGAGTCCAGAAATCTTTACCAAATCATTTATATATAATAGAAGTAATTTAGGTCTCAATATCGATCCTTGAGGAACTCCACATGTGATGGTGCCGAGTTCTGATTTCACCTCATTCATCAATGCAAATTGTTTCCTATCATTCAAATAACCACGTGCCCATTTTAACGCAACACCTCTAATATCATATCTTTGTAACTTATCAAGGAGAATAGTATGATCAACAGTGTCAAAGGCTTTTTTCAAATCAACAAATACACCCACACCACATTGTTTTTGATCAACAGCAGTAGTTATTAATTCTGTCAATTCCATCAGAGCCATGGATGTGGAATTTCCTGCTCTAAACCCATTTTGATTACTGGCTAGAATACAATGCTTTTCAACATTTAATCCATTCTGATGACAAACAATTTCTCCAAGATTTTTGAAAATTGTGGCAATAATGATATCGGTCTGTAATTATTGAACACACTTTTATCACCGTTTTTGAAAAGAGGGATTACTTTAGCAACCTTCATATGATCCGGAAATACTCCTGATGAAAAGGACAAGTTACATATATATTTGAATGGCTCAATTACGTCACTCATATTTTTTTTTACAAACATCATGTCCATATCCATGAAATCTTTGGATTTTTTTCCCAGCAAATTTGTTTACTATATTCAGTATTTCTTCATTATCAGTGCTGTTCAGGAACATACTGTTTGAACAACCTTCAATTAAGTAGGTCACATTATTGTCAACTCTTGGTATTTTTGCTGCCAGGCTAGGTCCAACATTCACAAAAATATTTATTAAATCCATTAACAATTTCTTTTTTATCATTGATTTCCTTATCAGTTATTACAAAATTTTGTGAACTACCTGTCTTTACTACCTGCTTATTCAAAACACTACAGTACTTACAACATGCCATGTTGCCCTCATGTCACCATTGCTATTATGTTCATTTAGTCAGGAAAAGTTCAGCTAAGACACATCTTTGCTATAATTTTCAGCAAATAATTGTTTTTACCGTGTTAATCTTGTTAAAGTCCTTCTGTGCACGCTCCTGTGGCCAACATTTGCAGCTAATCCATTTTAGACAAAACACCAGCCCACATTTCCGGGTTGTCAGCGGTGTCGCGTAACATATGCGATGCGCCAGCGGCGATGCATAATAGATGCAACTTATACGGAGGTGCGACACGTTTATGGATTTTTCCAAGTTATTGGACATAATTGGACAAAAGCGACTTATGGGGCGGAGCGACTTTTCAGCCGTAAAATACGGTATTTCCTTGCACATTTCTATTACAGTTAAACATTTTGAGCTGTTCCTTGCACATTTCTTTGACAGTTAAACATTTTGAGCTGTTCCTTGCACATTTCTTTGACAGTTAAACATTTTGAGCTGTTCCTTGCACATTTCTTTGACAGTTAAACATTTTGAGCTGTTCCTTGCACATTTCTTTGACAGTTAAACATTTTGAGCTGTTCCTTGCACATTTCTTTGACAGTTAAACATTTTGAGCTCTGGTTGAAAATGTTTGCGCAGATTAAACTTACAGCACTCGGTTTGTGTTGTTGTGATGATGGTGATGTTGCTCCTGCTGACTTGAGATGATGTAATTAATAAAAAGCATAAATAGTAGTAAAAGTACTTCATTAAAGCTTGTTTTACATTTTACATATATTATAATAAATTGTTTGGTAATTTATTTTTGCACAATTAACACTTATTTTGTCATCTGTTATGATTTTAACTAGAAACAGTTTCATTTAAATTAACATTTTAATCAGTGAATTACAATTTTACAGTAGTAGTCAGGCTACAAGCACAATCAACTCTGTTATCCAGGTACTCGGTTCCTAAAAAAAAAAAAAAAAATAGAACAATTATATAATGTGCAGAAATGAAGACTTCATCCCAGATTATCTAAGGTAAGCTGGAGCAGATCTGAACTGCTGGCATGGAGGACAAGGTAGAGCATTCTCATGCAGAGAACATGAGAAATAGCTTTATACTGTAATAGGTGTTACTGGTTTTTTTTACGTGTGTAACATTATAAAACACTGTTGACATGGCTATATTGATCATTGTATTGCATAGACATTTTTTTCTAACAAATGTGTTTACAGTCTCGTTTCACTGTAATGATAAATGCATCTGCCACGTCCAAAAATGCTTTAATAAAATGCAGTCAGTGAAATAATCAGTCAAGTAATCAGTTGGTTATTGCTCAATAATTACCAAAAGTCGCAAGTTGATTTTTATGTCATGTTGCGACAGTAGCTGCTCAAACTGACTGACAGTGATGAGCTGTTTAGAACTATTGACAGCTGCATGAACCACGTGACTGCCTATCGGCGAGTTCAAAGAGTGTCGCAACTCTCTCTCTCTATGGCTCTTGTGTGAACTTTCATGTGTGTGTTTAAAGTTGACTTCTGTCCAAACCTTTGTCCACAAAGATCACAAGCAAATGCTTTCTGTCCTGTGTGAACTATCATGTGTGTGTTTAAATGTGACTTCTGTCCAAACCTTTGTCCACAAAGATCACAAGCAAATGCTTTCTGTCCTGTGTGAACTATCATGTGTGTGTTTAAAGTTGACTTCTGTCCAAACCTTTGTCCACAAAGATCACAAGCAAATGCTTTCTGTCCTGTGTGAACTATCATGTGTTTGTTTAAAGTTGACTTCTGTCCAAACCTTTGTCCACAAAGATCACAAGCAAATGCTTTCTGTCCTGTGTGAACTATCATGTGTGTGTTTAAAGTTGACTTCTGTCCAAACCTTTGTCCACAAAGATCACAAGCAAATGCTTTCTGTCCTGTGTGAACTATCATGTGTGTGTTTAAATGTGACTTCCGTCCAAACCTTTGTCCACAAAGATCACAAGCAAATGCTTTCTGTCCTGTGTGAACTACCATGTGTGTGTTTAAAGTTGACTTCTGTCCAAACCTTTGTCCACAAAGATCACAAACAAATGCTTTCTGTCCCGTGTGAACTATCATGTGTGTGTTTAAATGTGACTTCCGTCCAAACCTTTGTCCACAAAGATCACAAGCAAATGCTTTCTGTCCTGTGTGAACTATCATGTGTGTGTTTAAGTTGACTTCCGTCCAAACCTTTGTCCACAAAGATCACAAGCAAATGCTTTCTGTCCTGTGTGAACTATCATGTGTGTGTTTAAAGTTGACTTCCGTCCAAACCTTTGTCCACAAAGATCACAAGCAAATGCTTTCTGTCCTGTGTGAACTATCATGTGTGTGTTTAAAGTTGACTTCTGTCCAAACCTTTGTCCACAAAGATCACAAGCAAATGCTTTCTGTCCTGTGTGAACTATCATGTGTGTGTTTAAAGTTGACTTCCGTCCAAACCTTTGTCCACAAAGATCACAAGCAAATGCTTTCTGTCCTGTGTGAACTATCATGTGTGAGTTTAAAGTTGACTTCCGTCCAAACCTTTGTCCACAAAGATCACAAGCAAATGCTTTCTGTCCTGTGTGAATTATCATGTGTGTGTTTAATGATGACTTCCGTCCAAACCTTTGTCCACAATGATCACAAACAAATGCTTTCTGTCCTTTGTGAACGAGCATGTGTGTGTTTAAACTTGACTTATGTCCAAACCTTTGTCCACAAAGATCACAAACGAATGCTTTCTGACCTGTGTGGACTATCATGTGTTTGTTTAAATGTGACTTCCATCCAAACTTTTGTCCACAAAGATCACAAGCAAATGCTTTCTGTCCTGTGTGGACCATCATGTGTGTGTTTAAACGTGACTTCAGTCCAAACCTTTTCCCACAAAGATCACAAGCAAATGGTTTCTGTCCTGTGTGAACTATCATGTGTGTGTTTAAAGATGACTTCCGTCCAAACCTTTGTCCACAAAGATCACAAGCAAATGGTTTCTGTCCTGTGTGAACTATCATGTGTTTTTTAAGATCACCCTTTCTGTTACATTTTTTTCCACAGTCTTCACAACTAAATGACTTCTGTTTTGACTGTTTTTTCTTGATTGAGCCTCCAGTTTTCTTCACTTCAAAACATTCCTTGATAACCAAACCACTTTTAGACATCACTGACTGACTTGTCTTGTGAAATTGTTTCCCATGGTCACTGAAGCTGCAAGACTTCTTGACAGTGTGTACGTCTGAGTCAGGAGCTCTGCTCTCCTTCCAGTCTTTGTCATTGTCTTCAGGTTCTGATCCATAGTCTGATAATTCTTTTAGCTGAGAGTCAGAGTCATGTACATCATCGTCATCATCATCATCATCGTCATCATCCTCAGATTCCTCACTGACTTCAGTCTCTGAAGAGCTGCAATCATCTCCATAAGTATCTAGATCTGGGTTCCTGGTAGTCTCTGCTCTTCCACAGTCCTCTCCACCAGTTGCTGTTTTCATCTGGTCAACTGAGCTGCTGGTTGGAAGATCTTCCTCTTTTACTTGGTGCTGATAAAGCTGTAAAAACAGAAGTTTCTTTTCATCTTCATCACTCTTCAAAGGAACAGCAGTGAATGCAAACCCAGTGTCATCAGTCTCCTTTTTCACACAAAACTGCTCTACCTCTTGACTGGTCCACAGTTGCTCCTCTTCCTCCTTTATGTTGAGGATATCTGGATCCTGTTGGTCCACACCAAGCATCCGTACTTCAAGAGCTGCTTCTTTAACCAGCACCATCTGCTGAACATCTGCAGGGAACACTGAAAACATGAACATCAGGCACAATTATAATTTTATATTCACTTCACACATACAGTGGTGTACGGAAGGGCATTGCATTCAACCATGAAAATATTGAAAATATTTTTTTGGAGCTTATGTAGTAAAAACGTGATAATTATGTAGTAAAAACGTGATAATTATGTAGTAAAAACGTGATACTAAGTAGTAATAACGTGATACTATGTAGTAAAAACGTGATACTATGTAGTAAAAACGTGATAATTATGTAGTAAAAACGTGATACTAAGTAGTAAAAACGTGATACTATGTAGTGAAAACGTGATACTATGTAGTAAAAACGTGATAATTATGTAGTAAAAACGTGATACTAAGTAGTAAAAACGTGATACTTATGTAGTTAAAATGCGATAACAATTCAGGAGGAGCGTTTCCTTTAAATAGAGTAGACCTGCAGACTTCTACATATATCAGATGGGACAATGGTTAAGACCGTTGCCTTTCATGCAGATGACGCAGGTTCGAGTCCAACCTGGTCTGACTGATTTTTTTTTTTCTTCTTTGGATTATTTATATAATAATATTTATGCTGAAAATACTTTGCTTATCAGCGTGATTGGGGTGTAATGTGGTTAAGTGACGTCTTAATTTATTAGGCTTCATGCTGTCCGCTGCTAATATTTTAAGACATAACAGACACACCGGTCTTTCCTCATCTCCCACCTTCGTCACAGTGAAGCCAAGGCTAAATACGCTTTCTTATTATCTTCGTCTGTCTTCGCCTTTCTTTTCATCCCTGTTAAATATTTCTCCATGCTGTATCTTCACTGCACTTTCTAAAACTTCTCATGCGCTGCTGTGGCTTCTTACTCTGTGAAAAAACTATTCTGTGCGCTCAGTCTGACAATAACAGCGCCACTGCCCCTACTGGCGCGGATGTGTAATTACACTTACCATTTCATACAGTTCAATACAGTATTACAAACCTATCAAAAGTAATGGCAAAAGACTGAAAATAGTTTATATATTTACAATAAATGCATGTACAAATAAGCTAACAGGGAGTGCCTGTATGTTGTTGTTTTTTTAATTTCGTTTTACGCAAGTTGAAGCAGTTGAAAGACTTCAGCTTTAGGGCTTAAAATTTGTTTACAGAACTCCTTTGGTTTTTTTTATTTTTTTTTTACAGAGATTCTTTATTGTTGTTCGCAATGGGATGTGTGCAGTGCAGCGAGATTATGTACACACGGTCCCAATTACATAAAACAATAAAATGTAATAGAAAAACTGTAACATATAAGATATGAACTAAGTTAAATTTTCCTTATATAGGCACTAACAGCATAGAAACATCACATGAATAGCAGTACAATCATGAGTTTGTATGAGCTAGCAGGTGTGCACGAACGAACACAGCAACATGAACAGATCAGCAGCAACTTCGTGATTATTCACAGCAATGATTACCCTTAGTTGACCTACATGTTTACAAGCGTACTGCTTCTTGGGAGACCTTCACAAGATGTTCCTGCCCGCCAATCGGATGTGGGCCCCACATCCAAAAAATAAAAAAAAATAAAAAAACCAAAGGAGTTCTGTAAACAAATTTTAAGCCCTAAAGCTGAAGTCTTTCAACTGCTTCAACTTGCGTAAAACGAAATTAAAAAAACAACAACATACAGGCACTCCCTGTTAGCTTATTTGTACATGCATTTATTGTAAATATATAAACTATTTTCAGTCTTTTGCCATTACTTTTGATAGGTTTGTAATACTGTATTGAACTGTATGAAATGGTAAGTGTAATTACACATCCGCGCCAGTAGGGGCAGTGGCGCTGTTATTGTCAGACTGAGCGCACAGAAGTTTTTTCACAGAGTAAGAAGCCACAGCAGCGCATGAGAAGTTTTAGAAAGTGCAGTGAAGATACAGCATGGAGAAATATTTAACAGGGATGAAAAGAAAGGCGAAGACAGACGAAGATAATAAGAAAGCGTATTTAGCCTTGGCTTCACTGTGACGAAGGTGGGAGATGAGGAAAGACCGGTGTGTCTGTTATGTCTTAAAATATTAGCAGCGGACAGCATGAAGCCTAATAAATTAAGACGTCACTTAACCACATTACACCCCAATCACGCTGATAAGCAAAGTATTTTCAGCATAAATATTATTATATAAATAATCCAAAGAAGAAAAAAAAAAATCAGTCAGACCAGGTTGGACTCGAACCTGCGTCATCTGCATGAAAGGCAACGGTCTTAACCATTGTCCCATCTGATATATGTAGAAGTCTGCAGGTCTACTCTATTTAAAGGAAACGCTCCTCCTGAATTGTTATCGCATTTTAACTACATAAGTATCACGTTTTTACTACTTAGTATCACGTTTTTACTACATAATTATCACGTTTTTACTACATAGTATCACGTTTTCACTACATAGTATCACGTTTTTACTACTTAGTATCACGTTTTTACTACATAATTATCACGTTTTTACTACATAGTATCACGTTTTTACTACATAGTATCACGTTATTACTACTTAGTATCACGTTTTTACTACATAATTATCACGTTTTTACTACATAATTATCACGTTTTTACTACATAAGCTCCAAAAAAATATTTTCATGGTTGAATGCAATGCCCTTCCGTAGTGGTGCTTGTAAGTTTATAAAGCCTTTAAAACTTTTTAAATTTCTGCATAAAAATGACCTAAAACATCATCAGATTTTCACACAAGTCGTAACAGCACAATACCATACCGATTTATTTATAGAGCACTTAAAACAGCAACAAGGCCCACCAAAATGCTGTACAGTAGAAACAAACAAGCACAGCGGACAGGAAAACATAAAATAAAAATAAAGATACAAATAGCAGCAGAAACTAACTAAAATGGCCAACACTCTATAGTACAGAGGATCAAAACAAATCACACCATGTTAAAGGCAAGAGAATAGAAGTGGGTTTTCAAGCAAGAAAGACTGAGTGTGGGAGCCTGCCTGACACGCAGTGGTAACTTATTCCACAGTCTTGGACCTGCAACAGAGAAAGCCCTGTCACCTCTGAGCTTACGTCGGGATCCTGGAATTGAAAGAAGCATCTGGTCTGCTGACCTCAGAGAGCGCGGTGGGACATATAGTAGATAAAGTAGATAAAGAGAACCCAGTTAAACAAATGAGACAAAAATATTATACTTGGTCGCTTATTTATCGAGGTATTACATGTTTTTTCTTGAGATTTGTCAAGCTGTTTTATCAATAATGAACTAAATTACCGTAATTGTTGGGCTTTAGAACGCACCTGTCTCTAAGCTGCACTTATTAAATATAAGATAAATCATAATTTTGTACATAAATAAGACACTCTGGTTATTTAGCCGCGGGCATCCAGCGTTCGTCAGGAACTGTGCCCCCAGACTGCTTGTCTGTGTGCAGTTTTCTTGTTGTAGTACAAGAATCAAACAGCAGATGGTGTTTCACAGAATATAGCTTCAACACACAGACTGCAAGATCATCATGGGTCTTCATGAAGCTTTGCTGTCGGACTCATGGTTTCAACCACTATACCTTCAAAATGAACACAATAACTATCTAAGCATAATCACTGGAAGAACAATGCCAAACACCTAAGTAACTGAAATTATTTAAAAATTATTTACCAGTAGATATTATAGGGAGTGGTTGTGCAGAGGTTAGAGAA
>JBBPBX010051826.1:6992-24438 GCA_038048925.1 Garcialebias charrua
CCAATATCCTTTTCAATAGCATCCTGATTGCTTTGATTTCTTTATTGACATTTCCCACCATGCATTTTTCATGCCTGCACTGGCATGGTGAGAATACGTCCACAGATGTTAGTGTCAAGAAAACATTCAAATAAAAAAAGAGAGCCCTTATAGCTGCATGCTTGGTGCTTCATGGGCAATGATGTTGCATTTTGTGGATTTCGATACTGGTCAGTGCTGCTCTGGTTGTCATGTCTGAAAAAAGAAGGAAGCTTGCTGCATCTTTAGGGGTAAAGGGCAGGAAAACTGTTGATATGTCAGAGGTCTATAGGAGGAACGAAAGGCACAAAAGGAGCAGCTGGACCAGGGGTCTGCAGCCTGCGGCTCTGGGGCCACATGTGGATCTCTGGTACCTCTGCAGACTTTGACCAAAACTAAACTAAAACTGCATTTTATTTAAATTATTGCCAACAATGAAAAAACTAGTTTTAGAAGATTTCCTGTCATTTTCAAGTTTGTGAAGAATGGTACAAATACAAGGCGTAAAACGTGTGGACTACATCATACTAGTAGTTTAAGACACTTTGACTTCCAGTCTCACAGTGTGATCTCTCTTTCAAAAAACACCAGAATGTTTTGGAATACTTTTAAGATAAGCTGCTGAGAAAAAATATTTGACTCTAAGAATAAAAGACCAAAAAAGAAAAGAAAAGAAAAAAAGTCAAAGTAAGTAAAGTATTCAGCTTCTTTCAGCGTCCTTGTGCAATTTTAAAAAATCTGAAATTTTCAGCTGTTTTGCGCTCCTTTCAGCTTCTTTCAGCTGACTACAACAATTTTTGTGCTTCTAGCTTCTTTCTGCTAAATTTCAACTTGTCGTGTTGCTTTCAGCTTATTTCTGAAAGTTTCAGCTACTATTTCGCTGTTCTATGCTAATTTTAGTTTTTTCAGCTATTTCCATGTTTTTAGCTTGTTAATCAAGAGAAGAGGTTAAATAATGCAAATTTATCTTATTATTCAATGATTATTAATGTAGGTTGTTTGGAAAATTTAATGATTACAAATTGAGTTCCACTTAAAAAACACACAAAAAAATAATTTCTTTGTAATGAATATTTAATTTTAGTCATTTTTCCCTAAATTAATAGTAAATTCAAAGTAATATTCCTTATATATTAATTTAATTTAAATTAAATTTTGCATTAAAAATTAGTCATTTTAACCATAAATTTGAGATTTTGTTCCTAAATCCTACATAAATATACAGTTTAATGTAATTAAAATCTACTTAGTTTTTTTAATTAAATTTAATTACCATTGTCTCTTTATTTTACATAAACTTTTTGAAATTAAAATCTACTTAACACTGGAAATCCCAGGATATTTAAATCAGTACAATCTTTACCAGAGCCCAGCCAAATGGCTCTTTTTTTTTAGGAATTTGTAATCCTTGAGTAAGCATGCCTGGAGACTTTTTCCTTCTATGTAAATGTGAAGGCTTTTGTAGTAGGAGAATGCATTTGGGGGGGATATGCTGGGGGACTTGTGTCCATTGTTTGCTAAAGAATGGCAAACATTCCAATCTAATTGGCTTGGCTGATGGCGCTTGTAACAGATTCACATGTGGAAAATGTTATGCAGAGACAGGTTGTGTTCTGACATACTGTAAGTGTGATTTTATACAGTACTTACATATACATAAATATATATATATATATATATATATATATATATATATATATATATATATATATATATATATATATATATATATATATATATATATATATATATGTATATATATATATATATATATATATATATATATATATATATATATATATATATATATATATATATATATATATATATATATATATATATATATATATATATATATATATATATATATATATATATATATATAAATATATGTACATTACAACATATAATTTCATTTGAGCTGCTTCCTTCAGGGCGAAGGTACGGCCTTCCTTTATTCTCAAGAAACAGAACAAAATTTTCTTTCATACCACAAGCAATTAAATCAATAAATAATACTAAGGTATCATGACTTACTGAGCACAAATGTCTTGGCTACACCTTCTGCAACATTTTGGCTGACTGGCAGATTCACATGTGTTGTGACAAATGTAGAAATGATATGTTGTGTATATATATATATATATATATATATATATATATATATATATATATATATATATATATATATATATATACATATATATATATATATATATATATATATATATACATATATTATATATATTGTTAATTCTACGTGAGTGAGGTTAGCCGCAGGATCTTGCGACAAGTCCTCACTCCAGCCTCTCCAGTAACGGGTTTTTTAACTTTTATCCTTGCACACGAGTATTACCCGATATGTCTCAAGATTAGTTAGAATTAAGGCTGAGACGAGGTAATTCACTTAGGCTTGTTCACTGTCTACATCTGACATGTCACACCCTTAGTCCCACTCCGATTTGATAGCCTGACTTAGCAGAATGGAGTCAGATCGTATCTCCCGGAGAAACATGCATTAAACGACAGCTTACCTCTGTAGATTGTAATTGTTTCTGGCCTAATAATTTTTAGAATCTTGGAAAGTAAAATCCTAGGATGTTGTTTATATCTTTTTGGCTAACACAACCATTTAAAACCTCCAATAATCTTGTTGTTATCTTTGAACCAAGTTTCCCATCATTTAATATCAAGGTGAGTCAAGGAAAATCCAAATTTGTACGTTTTTATGTTTCTTTATTTTAGTTGCAGGGGATAACAGCATAAGCACTACTTACTACAGAAAAAGATTTAATCAGGTTACATGATTTGCATTTAAGAGAGTTAAGTGATTCACAGCTCACCAAAGATGTCCTCCACACGCTGGGCTTTAATGTGTTTTTAGCTTTAATTGAATTGAGTTCTACTCCAATGTATAATTTGTATAATCTTCTAAAATGTTGGTTTATTCTACAATAATCTGATTCCGATCAAATATGTTTAATCCACCCAGGTAATCTTGGTGTGTTCCAACTTGTGTTTTTATCTCCACCAGGAAAACTTATTTTAATCCTATCAGGAAATCTTGTCACCTCCAGGTGATGCTGTTGCACTCCAGTCAGAAGTCTGCACTCCAGCAGACTGAACAAATCCCTGTTTAATCCCACATAGGAAAAGCCTGTGTTTTTAATCCTTCAGGAAAAACTTGTTTTGTAGTCATCCACTTTAGAAATCTTCATTTAATCCTGTTATAATCCAGTCAGGAAAGTCTGCACTTCCAGCAGACTGAATAAGTCTTCGTTGTAATTCCACAGAAAAACCTCCAGGTAATTCTGTCGTGTTAAAAATCCCAGTTGTAATCCATCAAAACTGTTCAGGGTTAAAAATCTGGTAATCCTCCCAGGCAAAATCAATTATTCCTCAAAAGTGTTATCCATTCAAAGATATTGTAATCCATTCAGTTGTTCTGCGATGCTGATGAGCAAGGCCTTCAAAGCAGGCCTGAGGTTAAAATTAGAACATCGTGTTCTCCTGGCTTTTCATCCAAGGTCAGTCAGCTTCTAGCTGGCAGGTCTCACTCCGTGGTCAGACCGAGTGACCCAAAACAATAACTGATTTTCCAATCTCCAGGATCCATTCGGCAAAATCAGCTTTAATCCACCAAAGATTGTTTTCGAAACATTCAGCTCGCTGCAGCCGCAACGAGCACTCCTTTTGTCCAGGAGAAAAACTCTTTTTGAATTAATCCAATTTTCCCAAAGTATCCAGCAAATTCAAAGAATCCTTCATGACTCAAGCAACTTCAAAAGATGTTGTTTTGTTCCACAAAAATATTTTTAGATCAGGAAAAATAGTCTTCCACAAAAAGGCAGCTTTTAATCCATTAGATAATGTGGTAATTCCTGGAAAAATTAGTTAAAAATCCATTACGAGAGGCCTTTAACAGCGGTTAGAAGATGAACAGGGACACTGCGTTCTCCTTATCTTCCAAACTTTTCCAAACATTCAGCTTGCTGCAGTCTGATCTCTCGACGCACAAAACTTCTCTTTAAACTCTTCCAGATTTAAAATCAATCAACTCTCTGAATCCATCAAGGTTTTCAGCAAAATAGTATATTCCTTTAAATGATGTTTTAATCCATCATTTGTTCTGCGGTACTGACAAACAAGGCTTCAGAGCAGGCCTAAGATAAGAAAGCACACCGTGTTCCTATCTAAGTAAACAGCCTGTCAGCGCTCGGAGCTTCTCCCAAAATTACTTTAATTTTTCATCAACAGAGGAATCCTTGTAACTGATTTTTTCGGTTTCCAGATAGTAGCAGTCTTGTTGCTTGTTATACTATATTTAATATAATTTTAATGCTCTGGACAAGAATGGGAATATTTCCTTACCTTCTGTTCGGCAAATCCACAGGGGCCATTTACCAAAGGCAAGGAAAAAATACCTCAATCCTGAATCAAGATTTGAGGCTATATTCCAGCTCTGTAATTAATCCAATTTTTGAAGAAGAATAGCAAGGGATCCAGGCTGAAGCAAAAATATCTCCTTTTTTGTCCAAGGAGAGTCTTTTTAGAATATTCTATCTTCTTCTTTAGTTCCAGAGCGTCCGTCTTTGTCCAGTAATCCAAATGGTCTTCAAAAAATCTTCAGCCCCTTTCTCCTCTCAGACAGCTTTATTTATAGTCAAGAAAAGGGTTTGACCCCCACTATTCTAGACAACCATGTCATTTTCCTGTTTTTTCATTGGTCAGTGATGAGGCAACTTTCCCAGCCTTCACCGGACTGGTGACATAATGTCTCTCCAGCTGTCACCCTCCCTTCACCAGAGAATGACCTAATGCCATCTGTCATCTGGCAAAGTTCCAACTTTTTCAGTCAGAACAAGTTTTCAACTTTCACCCAGATCCTCAACTTTTACCTAAATTTACTCAAACTGTGGAAAAAACACTCTTATAACGTGCTATGTAATATTCAAAACTATATTTTTCAACCCTCAGCAGTGAAGCATCCTTTAGTTTGCTGTGAATCATAAAAGAAAACATAAAATAACATACATTTTACCCACATACACAATCATATATCTCAATTATAGGATACACATTTCACATAACCATTGCATGTCTGATTTTCTTTGTTGTAAATGCTTGCCCTTTCTAACAGGCCTTGAATCAACAAGTGCTCTATTCCTGCAGTTTCTCCCCTGCTCTGGAAAAAGTGTGCACTTTTTAATCTCATCTGACCTATTTCTGCTCAGAGAGACCTGCTTGAGTGCATGTTTATTATTATTATAACTCCTTGTGTGTTTTCTCTGTGTGCAAGCTCATATCCTGATAAGAAGCCTCAGCTGTCTGCAATAACGCTTTGCTTCTGAATGTTTTAGTATGGATTTTAATAATTCTTTGTTAAAATAAACTTTGTTACTTTTAAACAGTCCTTGAAGCAAAAACACAAAAACTACCTTTTACAGTGACTCTTTTCTGTAGCTGTGTGAAAGTGCACAGCCCTCACTCTGAACAGACCCGAGTGTGTGTGTGTGCGCACGTGCACGTGTGCGTGCGTGTGTGTGTGCGCGTGCGTGTGTGTGCATGCGTGCACGTGTGCGCGTGGGTGTACGTGTGTATGCGCGTACGTGCCTGCTCCATGCTCTGCCTCTGTCAAAACACCAAAACTAACTAGTTTAAAGGTCTTTCTCTGTAACCAAACTCTCATTGCATCTCTGCAAGTCAAACTTTCTGCAGAACATGTAGAGTTTTACATGTTCTGTTCTGTTATTGGTGTGAGATGATAGATTCACTACTTTTTAAATACTTTAAGAACTATTTTCTTTCTTCTTGATGAGAAGCCTAAGCTCTCTGCAACAAATGTTATCTCCTTTGCCCTATATTTTCTCAGGGAGAGACCTGCTGCCTTTCAGAGGCCTTGGCTCCTCCGCCCAGGCCTGACCCAATCTTATCTCCTATAGCACAGGGTTAACTGCCATACAATAACACAAAAGATGGTTTACCAAAATACAGACAAAGCATATAAAAAGTAAAAAGAACATACATCATGTTTTTCTGCTTATGAGTTTAAAATGCCATATAAATTAAACTAATCTAGGGTTACTGACGGTGTGTTATTACACCCTGCTCTCAGCCCTGTGCCAAAGGCAACTTACCATGTGTGTGTATATGTGTTGTAAAGATTTTTGTAGCAGTATAAGTCTGTTTTCAACCCAAAAGTCCTACATATTTTGACACCCACTCCTTGAAAACAGGCGGTACTGCTCAAACAAGTCCTCCAACACTCATCGTGAATATCTCGTCATCTGTGTCCATGCCATCTGGGACCCCGAGATGTCGTCGTCAGGTCACGCGGGATCCTTGGTGCCTCTGGACCCTGGATTGCTGTTCGCTTCTTCGCAACATCCATCATGGTGTAGTCATCCTGGTCGGTTCCACGTGTGCCGCCCGGCTGAGGTGAGGTCGTCCTCCTCAGGTCATCTCCTCAGGTCATCTCCGGAGATCCTGTAGTGGTCAATGATTCTTCGTTCTCCCTTGTTGATCGAGCATCAGGATCAGCATTCTCACTGGCATGAGGCATCAGTTGTTTCAGCATTCTCCCTGGCTTCAGATATCCTTCAGGCAAGTAGGCAGCCTTGCCATCCACACCTACTGAAGCGGTGGTGTTGGCCTTGGGTCTTCAAGAATCAAGTCAGACTCTGAGTCAATGGGATCAGCTACTGCTGAACTGACTGGGATAGCGTTGTCAGGTTCTTCCGGCTTAGCTGGGCCGGTTGTATCAGGACATTGTAAATAAGTAAATAAGTGAAATAAGTAAAGAAGTAAAGAAGTAAACTACTAGCAAGAGCCGGGGAGGGTTTTTAAGCGGTGTTGGCTAAAATTATCAATTTCTTTCTGCTTTCGGAATCAAACCTCCTGGGTCGTACTTTGGGACTTTGCTCAGTAGCGTTGATTCTGGCACCGTCTTGTGTTTTACGGTGTGGACAGTCCTGACTTTTGGTTAGGTTTTGATGTTCTCCAGTCTGGTTTCTTCTGATGAAAGGAGGGACTTTGTCACAGTCCAGATGAATATTACCCCAAAATTCCCAACGAGGGAGTATGGCTTGGCAGCTGTCATCCTTCAGTGGGGCAGGATAAATCACTTCAGCCTCCCAATATCCTTGGTGGCATAATCCCATTAGTGGTCTACAGCCCCAATCACAGTGCCATTCAGGGGTTTCTTTGTCCAGATGAATCCAGTTACATCTCGTTGTCCTTTTTATGTTGTGATGCAGGAGCATTATCCAGGTCACAATTCCTTCAGGCAAAATCAGTAGATTGATTACCTTGAAGTGGGGTTTGTCAGGCCCCGTTAGGTTCTCAGCTTCTACTGCAGACACCCATTCAGGGGTGTTTCCCAGCTGGTACATCCAAGCTGGATAGCCTGCTAGTCTTACTCTTTCCCAGGTCTTGGTAAGATTTTCAACAGTTTCATTTCTGTCCCATGGTACGAAGATGTCTCTTTGCGTGGTGTCCCAGCAGGTCATGTTTGCATATTTGGATCTCCCATGGGAGACTTTTACATGCGTTAGGCTCCATGGTCTGATTCCGGCTTGATACAAAATAACCAACAACATAACTAAGCCTATTAACACTACGAATCCCCGCAGCAGGGTTCGTAGACAAGTTGCTTTATCCATTCTCATAATCCTTAAACAGTCCTTAGGTCGGTCAGGGGTCGCCATATCTTCATAGATTTGTGGTACATCTTCATAGATGTGTGGATCTGCATCGCTGTTTGAATCATCTCGACTTAGTCTACTTTCCAGACTTGTCATGTTGAGAGAGTTTCTTTTCAAAGACTTTGCTTCTTTTAGCTCTGGGCTTCCTCCTCGAGCGCCTGTGAGTTGTGGTCACTCGATCTTTGAGGAGCTCCAGATATAGTGGAGAGGGGTGTGGCCATCCAGGTTGCAATCTTTACCACACCCACTTCCACCGAATCACCAGCCATTCGGTAGGTTCAGGCTGGGGTCCTTCCAGGTGCCATTTCTGTTGGGGTTTGGGTCCCCATTTCAATTTGATACTTATTCCTTTTATCGTCATGTAGACCACATTAAATATTCATGGTGAGGTTGGAGGACAAAGCTTAGGGTGAGATTTATACTGTGGCAGGTATGCTGGCTTCAGGTGATAATTTTCTTGAGGTTCATCAAAATGAGACTTTATGGTATCTTTGGCGATCGGTCTTGAGTCTATTATGTCTTTCTCTGTCACTGCTCTTCTATGGGGTTCTGCATGCTACATGGTGTGAGGTGGTCAACCATCTGTGGGCGTTCCAGATTACCAATGTGGTCGCTTTTGACTCTCACTGGGACTTGGTCCTCTTTTCCTTTCACACGTCCTTTGTACAGTTCCACGCAGAGAGGAGATGGGTGTGGCAATTCTGGTCTCAACCCTCTCCACACCCACTTCCATTGGTAGACCCCCCAACATGCAGGTTCAAGCTGAGGGCCTTGCAGCCCACAAAAAGGTTCGTCAGATGGGTCCTCACCTCTTCGACGCTGTTCCTCCGCCTCCCCCAGTCTCTGTCTGAACATTTCCCTGGATCTTCTTCCATATTGCACATAGTGTTCACCCCATTCTTCCAACGCTGTTACCGTACTGACAAGTGGGTGTCCTCTGTACGATACAGTCATCCTGTAAGCCATTCGTACTGGGTATTCTTCCCAATCGTTGATGGATGTGCAGACTCGATCACACAGCATTCTTAGGGGCAGCTCAGTGTTTTCAACCACTATTTTGTTTGGGTTAGTTTCTCGGTTGTAGATGCTTATTTTCATGGCTCGGCTTGTTGTCCAAACCTCCAACTCCCCTATGGAGATCTCGCAGAAATGTGTTTGATGTGGCTCTCTGTAATTATGGCCCCATCTGATTTTGAATTGCATTCCGAGTACTATTAAATAGACAACATTGAAGATCCATGGTGTCCCCATTGGGCTGGGGTTGTATGGCCTTCTCCATGAGTCTTTTGTTACTGCGTAGTCAGTGACACCTCTAAGAGACCCTTTAGTTAGGTCTTTGTTCCTGTAGAACATTATACATGAGCAGTAGTAATTTTTGGTTCTGTTAAACTTTAGGGTGTAATCTTTTCTGGGACGGTCTAACTTTACTAGTTCTTTCCGTACAATTAGAGCTGGTTGATACGGTCCTGTCCTGGATCGTTGAATCAGCAAATTCCACACATAAGTGGGTGCCTCATCCTCTGAGTCTGAGTCATTGTAAAGCGGGTCTCTGTCCCAGGACCAGCATGTTTCGATGATTTTTGCAGATTTTATATTATCTCTCCCTTTCCAGATATAATTTGGACACCTCACGATTTGATCTAATAATTCTCTACCTTTCCTTCTGCGATGAGATCCTTTGATGATTCTAGCGCCCCGTCGTTCAGTTTTTAGTTGTCCATTTCCTTGTTCATGTGCTTCCATTCCCTCAGAAATGTCTTGCTGGCCCAAGCGTTCAATACACTTCGCTTTTTCTCTGTTTAACTGGGTTGGGACTTTTCTGTGTCTTCTTTATTGTCTTTGATCAGCTGTATTGTAGCTCCCACCGAATACACTCCCTTGTGTGGAGCCACGATCATCCTTACCGAGACTTTAATCCACTGGGTGGAGTCAGGTCTTATGGGCGTGTCTACACTATGTGCAGCTGTTCTGGGAATCTACAGCATCCTCGTTTGACAATTTACATAGTACTTCACCATAGTCCCCTCCCATTCACAGGTACAATCTTTTGGGCCTCTTTCACTCAATTCCCATTGTGTGAAGATCATTACTCTTGGCAAAACTGTGGTCCTAGTTTCCCCACAAAAAAAGGTATCCACCTTTACTGGCTTCAGTTGTACTCCCGTACATCTTTTCTTTACACCTCAGTTCTGAGGGGTTTAATTTTTAATCTTTATATTTTCCCTTCGCCTCAGGTTCTTCGCCTCAGAGGGGATAATTTCTTCATCTTTGTTCTTCACCTCAGATTTGAGGGGCTAATCTTTTCGTCTTTTATCTTCACCTCAAGTTTTGAGGGGCCTAACTTCTCCTGGTCCTTCCCACCAAATGGGTAGGCCAGTAGGTTCCATGTTGACTTCACAGCTGTTTTACAGCTTGTTCCACTTCATCATTTCGCATTCTGCTGACAGGTATCTTCTCTTGGCGTACTCCAAGGTCTTCAGAGCCCTACCTGCCACAAAGCTCTGAGGTTGTTCTTCTTAAGATAACTCCCCCGCATATAGTGGCCATTCTACGATAGGGGAGCATGGTACTTGGTTCATTGGCCATAATCCGGTTTCTGGTTTGAATTAGCTAGGAATTGGCTTCAGTTGCTCTATTTCCAGGATTCCCTAACTTTGTTAACACAACCGTGTTATTGTCTAATATTCTCATCACTTTGTCTGTGGCGTTCCATTTGTGCTCCACTGCAACTGCTGATGGGTGATCCTGTGCTCTGACCCACCCTTTTTGTCCAACCTCAAATGAAGTGTTGGAGGCTGGTTGTTCCTCTTTAACCTTGAGGCCCCGCTACTGTCCAGCGTGTTAAATTGACGTTGGTTAAGCTCCTCACCGGGGGAGGGTCTTCCAGCTCAACGCCTGTCATTCAAGGCTTGTCCTACTTCCACAGTTATAGTGCATTCCTTGGTATTAGCATGTTTAGCTAATCCAATGTGTTGGCTAAACCTATGGCTCTTTCTTTCTTTCTTTCTTTCAACTTTGCTGGCTTGAGTTGTGGGGGGCAGTGAGAAAACGCATCACCCCAAAAGTCTGACACTAGTGATCCACTTGTACGTTGTGACAGTGTGTCCCATCATCAGCTCTCAGTTCCTTTGGAAAGCCCAACGACCCACAGAATCGTTTCAGCATGATAGCAACACCGTTGCCTTCTTGTTTTTCTTACTGTTAACAAGTGCCACCCGTGACACCTGCCAGTTTGTTCATCCACTAGGTGCCTGCATCGTCCTGAGTTTGTATTGACCAAATACCACACAGTCATGCAGCACCTTGTGAATTTGCTTCATGGGAATCCAGAGCTCCTGACTCTCCAACTCCTTACGTGTAGGTTGTACGCCCGTATGACCTAGCCCTTCATGCACGCCACGCACAACCTCTAACACGTACTCCTGTGGGACCCTCGGCCCGCCGGGGTTTGTTCCCACTCTCGATCCCGACAAAAACGATCTTTCTCTGTTGCACATAAGATCCACTTCTTCATTCCTCTGCTAATAGTCTCCTTCTTTAGCATGGAATCTTCGAATCTAGCCACAGAGTCCAACTTAATAATCTGCTTCAACTTCTCTTTCCCAGCCTGGGAGAAGTCGCTCTCATTCATTCTTTGTTCTGTTACATTGGGGATATTTTCACAGGTTTTTGTACGGTCCTGTTTGCCAATTGAACTATAAGATGTCTTACTGCTTTCAGGTTTATGCGGGTCTTAGACACCTCTGCCCCAGAGACTATTAGGTAAGGTTTTCCATCCACTTTGGCATAGATTTCGACACGTCCTAATAATGTTTATCAAGGGTGACCCGCAACCTGTCGACCATTATTCAGCTGGTCCCCTATCCCTTCTCAGTCGGAATTCACGAAGGGCCTTTCTTTCATCAGGGGTCATTTTAGCATAGTCTTTTGAGGGCACATAGTCGCCCCATCTTCGAGGTGTTGTGTTAGCTGCCTCGGCTTGAAATCTCCTTTGTTGTTGGGGAGCCCTAGGGGCTGCTTTTTTCTTTCTTTGGGTTTGTTTCATCCCGTTTTTTCTCTTTTCATCCCAACACTGTTGGTCGAGGTCACAAGACTTTACTGCTTGATCGATCTTGAGGACCAAGGTCTCACCAGGCATCCCAATGAAGGTCACTTCTCTCTTACTTCCCCTTACTACCACTCTCAGAGCCCCAACATCCCCTTCTCGAGGAACTATTCGTCCGAGTCGATTCCAGACTGATGTGGGGTGTTGTCCTTGATCCATGCCTTCTTTTGCCTGTAGGATTTGAGAATCCTCCGTCGTGGTAGTAGATACCAGCTCAGGTTTTAGTTCAGTTGGATCGTTCATGTCGGACTGGTCCACCAGTCCTACTGGTGCCACTCCCGTGGCCATTCTTCGTTTTTGCCGTCTCGAGTTGTCTGTTCCTCAGAGCCTCCCGGACTCTATACCTTGCGCTTCGGATGGGAACAGACTGTCTGCTTAACTTACCGTTTGAACCATGGTCAGTAGTCCTTAGTAAGCCCCACTTACCCCACCACTGCCTAGTAGTATAAGGGGTACTTAGCTGGTAGCTAGTCCTGCCGTGCTACAACTCCTCTACCCTAGGAGAGTTGTGGTCTGGCGCTCGGTCAGTCCACTGACGCACGCCTTGGTATCTTGAGTTCTTTATGCTTTAAGCACGTTGGGCGCCATGTTAATTCTACGTGAGTGAGGTTAGCCGCAGGATCTTGCGACAAGTCCTCACTCCAGCCTCTCCAGTAACGGGTTTTTTAACTTTTATCCTTGCACACGAGTATTACCCGATATGTCTCAAGATTAGTTAGAATTAAGGCTGAGACGAGGTAATTCACTTAGGCTTGTTCACTGTCTACATCTGACATGTCACACCCTTAGTCCCACTCCGATTTGATAGCCTGACTTAGCAGAATGGAGTCAGATCGTATCTCCCGGAGAAACATGCATTAAACGACAGCTTACCTCTGTAGATTGTAATTGTTTCTGGCCTAATAATTTTTAGAATCTTGGAAAGTAAAATCCTAGGATGTTGTTTATATCTTTTTGGCTAACACAACCATTTAAAACCTCCAATAATCTTGTTGTTATCTTTGAACCAAGTTTCCCATCATTTAATATCAAGGTGAGTCAAGGAAAATCCAAATTTGTACGTTTTTATGTTTCTTTATTTTAGTTGCAGGGGAAACAGCATAAGCACTACTTACTACAGAAAAGATTTAATCAGGTTACATGATTTGCATTTAAGAGAGTTAAGTGATTCACAGCTCACCAAAGATGTCCTCCACACGCTGGGCTTTAATGTGTTTTTAGCTTTAATTGAATTGAGTTCTACTCCAATGTATAATTTGTATAATCTTCTAAAATGTTGGTTTATTCTACAATAATCTGATTCCGATCAAATATGTTTAATCCACCCAGGTAATCTTGGTGTGTTCCAACTTGTGTTTTTATCTCCACCAGGAAAACTTATTTTAATCCTATCAGGAAATCTTGTCACCTCCAGGTGATGCTGTTGCACTCCAGTCAGAAGTCTGCACTCCAGCAGACTGAACAAATCCCTGTTTAATCCCACATAGGAAAAGCCTGTGTTTTTAATCCTTCAGGAAAAACTTGTTTTGTAGTCATCCACTTTAGAAATCTTCATTTAATCCTGTTATAATCCAGTCAGGAAAGTCTGCACTTCCAGCAGACTGAATAAGTCTTCGTTGTAATTCCACAGAAAAACTCCAGGTAATTCTGTCGTGTTAAAAATCCCAGTTGTAATCCATCAAAACTGTTCAGGGTAAAAAATCTGGTAATCCTCCCAGGCAAATCAATTATTCCTCAAAAGTGTTATCCATTCAAAGATATTGTAATCCATTCAGTTGTTCTGCGATGCTGATGAGCAAGGCCTTCAAAGCAGGCCTGAGGTTAAAATTAGAACATCGTGTTCTCCTGGCTTTTCATCCAAGGACAGTCAGCTTCTAGCTGGCAGGTCTCACTCCGTGGTCAGACCGAGTGACCCAAAACAATAACTGATTTTCCAATCTCCAGGATCCATTCGGCAAAATCAGCTTTAATCCACCAAAGATTGTTTTCGAAACATTCAGCTCGCTGCAGCCGCAACGAGCACTCCTTTTGTCCAGGAGAAAAACTCTTTTTGAATTAATCCAATTTTCCCAAAGTATCCAGCAAATTCAAAGAATCCTTCATGACTCAAGCAACTTCAAAAGATGTTGTTTTGTTCCACAAAAATATTTCCAGATCAGGAAAAATAGTATTCCACAAAAAAGCAGCTTTTAATCCATAATTGCTAAGTCGAGCTGACGAGAGGCCTTCAACAGCAGTTAGAAGATGAACAGGGACACTGCGTTCTCCTTATCTTCCAAACTTTTCCAAACATTCAGCTTGCTGCAGTCTGATCTCTCGACGCACAAAACTTCTCTTTAAACTCTTCCAGATTTAAAATCAATCAACTCTCTGAATCCATCAAGGTTTTCAGCAAAATAGTATATTCCTTTAAATGATGTTTTAATCCATCATTTGTTCTGCGGTACTGACAAACAAGGCTTCAGAGCAGGCCTAAGATAAGAAAGCACACCGTGTTCCTATCTAAGTAAACAGCCTGTCAGCGCTCGGAGCTTCTCCCAAAATTACTTTAATCTTTCATCAAACAAAGTTATCCTTGTAGCCGATTTTCCGTTTTCTTGCAGAAGTGGCTTTTTGCTGTCATGATAATTTAATTTTAATATAAATTTAGTTTGTGGATAGAACTGGGAAGTTTATCCTACCTTTTTCTTGTCAGAAAGTGCCACAAGGGATTTCCAAAAGAATAGGAAAATTATTCCATCTCTGAAGCCAGTCCAAATTGTGAAGAAATTGGAAATATCCGGGCTGAGAGACAAAAAAGCATTCCTTGTTGCGCAAAAAGAAAAACCCTTTTTCAGATAATCCAATCTTCTTTTCAGCTTTCAGAGAGTTCAGTTATAATCCACAAGAATTCTTCAGGGGTCCAAAAAACTCAGCAAAATTTCTTCTCTCAGACAGCCTTATTTATAGTCAAGAAAAGGGTTTGACCCCCACTATTCTAGACAACCATGTCATTTTCCTGTTTTTTCATTGGTCAGTAATGAGGTAACTTTCTCAGCCTTCACCGGACTGGTGACATAATGTCTCCTTCAGCTGTTACCCTCCCTCAGCAGAGAATGACCTAATGCCATCTGTAATCTGGCAAAGTTCCAATTTTTTCAGTCAGAACAAGTTTTCAACATTCACCCAGATCCTCAACTTTTACCTAAATTTACTCAAACTGTGGAAAAAACACTCTTTCAACGTGCTATGTAATATTTAAAACTATTTTTCAATACCCAGCAGTGGAAAACTCTTTAAGTTTGCTGTGAACCATAAAAGGAAAACATAAAATAACATGGAACATACAATTTTCACAAGAGATTAATATATTTCTTCACTTTGTTTCATAAAGGCATTTTAAGACTTTCTCTGTTGCAAAACTCTCCTGCAGCTCTTCCTCTGAGTTGTAAAAGTGTGCACCTTTATCTCCTCTGACCAATTTCTGCTCAGAGAGACCTGCTTGAGTGCATGTTTATTATCATTATAACTCCCTGTGTGCCTTCTCTGTGTGCAAGCCCATATCCCGACAAGAAGCCTCAGCTGTCTGCAACAACGCCCTGCCTCCGAACGTTCCAGCATGGATTCTTTAACAATCCTTCAGCTTCTGCTGCTGTGTGAAACAGTATTCATTTCTTGTTCCGATTAAAGGCCTCTGCTCAGTCTGTAACAAGTGTTGTGCTCAGACCTTTGGAATATGTGTAGGTGTGTGTGGGAGCTGCACCTTCCTTATCTGGCGAAAGCCCTCTGAGGCCTTCGCATGTGCATGTGTGTGTGTGCGCTCGTCTGGCTGCTGCAGCATGGCCCAAAAATTGCCTATTCAAAGATTATATTCATGTGTTTGATCAGTTCTGTATGAGATTTAAATACTTTAAAATACTCCAAAACTCAGCTACAGCTTCACTCCTTTGCAGCTGTGAAAATAAGCAGACTTGTTCTGATAAGAACTTATTTTGCTCTGTCTTTGGAGTTTGTGTAGAGGTGCTGGCTTGTGCTTTAGTGGGTCACTGCTAACTAACAACCACAGAGCCGTCAGAAAATAACCACACAAAGATAAGTTACTATAAGATGCATGCAAGGCATAAAAGTCAGATACTACATGTTCAGCTAGCTCCTTATGAGGAAATAAGCCTGCTGTTACCTGGTGTGTGAGTGAGTGAAACCTGCAGTTTCTTTTCATGAAAAACACTTTTTCCTCTCAATTCAATGAATCAACACTTTCTCTCAACCCAGAAACTTTCTAATTTGTTTGAAACAGATATGCATGTTCCTTTCTTTACCAACAAGGAGTTTAAACACTTTTTCTTCAGCAACTCACAGCAATCAGCACAAAAAGACCACCAAAAAGCTTGAATCATTTTTGCATAAGAACCCACAATAATCAAAGAGATAACATTTTTCTACTTAAAAAGAGCTTAAATCATTTCTTCCCTAGGAAACCACTGCTTAGCACATTCTGATTTATATAGAAATTACTATAAAAGCAATTTAACTATTCTCCATAACAAATTACAGAAATTATAACTTTTGCTTAAAGAAAAATTAAACTTCTTACCATGATTGGTTGAATCAATTGAATTTCTCTTCAATTCACCTCTGTCTAGCAGACTGGTCGTCTGAGTATGAGACCGTAAGACTGTGCCTGGGAAGCAAGTGTAAGCGTGATTTTGGGGGCCTTATACATGTGTATTTGCGTGCGTTTATCCACTTTATTTAGACTACGGTGTCTTCTCACAGGTGCTGTGCACGCGCAGGCCTGAGTGAGAGACTCTGTGTTGATCTGTCTAGTGCTCTGCATCTATTAATTTAATCAAAGCCTAAAAATAAAAACATATGAGTTTAAAATGCCATATAAATTAAACTAATCTAGGGTTACTGACGGTGTGTTATTACACCCTGCTCTCAGCCCTGTGCCAAAGGCAACTTACCATGTGTGTGTATATGTGTTGTAAAGATCTTTGCAGCAGTATAAGTCTGTTTTCAACCCAAAAGTCCTGCATATTTTGACAATATGTATATGTATATATGTATATATATGTATATATATATATATGTATGTATATATATGTATGTATATATATATATATATATGTATATATATATATATATGTATATATATATATATATATATATATCAGAGTCAGAGTCAGAGTCAGAGAGAATTTATTGTCATTTGCACCGCATGTAGTACATGTGTTGAAAACGAGATTATGTACACAGGGTCCCAGTTACATCCAACAACAAATGCAAGAGAAAAACAATAATAACATCTAGGATTAACTAAGAGAGACATCACATCAGCTAGTAATACACTAAGCCCTAATGTAGTAGAAAAACATCATTATAAACAGCAGCACGAACATGAGCAGATGGTCACAGATGAACGCAGCAACAAGAAACAGATCAGTACAGTATCAGTATGATGTGACATTTTGCAGTGTTTATTCTTATTATTTATTTATTCATGAGTCTGACAGCCTCAGGGTAGAAGCTGTTTCTCAGTCTAGTGGTTCTACATTTGATGCTCCTCAACCTCCGTCCCGAGGGGAGTGGTGCAAAGAGTGAGTGTGCTGGGTGAGTGAGGTCTTTCATGATGCAGGTG
>JBBPBX010051827.1:0-24438 GCA_038048925.1 Garcialebias charrua
CTCTGTCCTCTGCATCCTCTGTCCTCACTCCAACTACCTTCATGTCCTCTCTAACTGCATCCATATATCTCCTCTTTGGCCTTCCTCTGTGTCTTTTTCCTGGCAGCTGCATTTCTAACATCCTTCTACCAATATACCCACTGTCCCTCCTCTGGACATGTCCAAACCATCTCAGTCTGGCCTCCCTAACTTTATCTCCCAGTTGTTCAACATGTGCTGTACCTCTGATGATCTCATTCCTGATCTTATCCATCCTTGTCACTCCTAAGGAGAACCTCAGCATCTTCATTTCTGCCACTTCCAGTTCTTTCTCCTGTCTTTTTGTCAGTGACACTGTCTCCAGACCATACAATATAGCTGGTCTCACCACTGTCTTGTAAACTTTTCCTTTGACCTTTGCTGACACCTTTTTGTCACAAATCACTCCTGAAACTTTTCTCCATCCACTCCATCCTGCCTGGACTCTCTTTTTCACTTCTTTACCACATTTCCCATTTTCCTGGATAGTGGACCCCAAGTACTTGAAGTCCTTCACCTTTGTGACCTCTGCTCTTTGTAGCTTCAATGTTTCAACAACCTCCCTCTCATTCACACACATGTACTCTGTCTTATACGGCTGACTTTCATTCCTCTTCTTTCAAGTGCATACCTCCACATCTCCAAGTTCTCTTCCACCTGTTCTCTGTTCTCACCACAGATCACAGTGTCATCTGCAAACATCATAGTCCATGGGGATTCCTGTCTGACTTCATCTTTTAGTCGGTCCATCACCAGAGCAAACAAGAAGGGGCTCAGAGCCGATCCTTGATGCAATCCCACCTCCACCTTGAAGCTATCTGTCACTCCCACAGCACATCTCACCACTGTCCTGCTGTCCTCATACATGTCCTGTACCAGTCTAACATACTTTTCTGCCACTCCAGATTTCCTCATGCAATACCACACCTCCTCTCTTGGCACCCTGTCATATGCTTTTTCTAAATCCACAAACACACAATGGAGTTAATTCTGACCCTCTCTGTACTTCTCTATCAACATCCTCAAAGCAAAGATGGCATCTGTGGTGCTCTTTCTTGGCATGAAACCATACTGCTGCTCACAGATAGTCACCTCTTGTCTAAGTCGTGCTTCCACAACTCTCTCCCAGATCTTCATCGTGTGGCTCATCAATTTAATTCCCCTGTAGTTGCTACAACTCTGTACATCACCCTTGTTCTTAAAAATGGGCACCAGCACACTTCTTCTCCATTCCTCAGGCATTTTCGCACCCTCAAATATGTCATTGAATATTTCAGTCGAATACCTCACTGCCATCTCTCCAAGACAATTTTCAAACCTCCACTGGTATGTCAGCAGGTCCTACTGCCTTCCCCTTCTTCAATCTTTTCAGACCTTTCCGGACTTCACTCTCAGTCATCTTTCCCACTTCCTGGTCTACAGTTTATATGACCTCTACTCTTCTTTCTCTAAGAAGAAGGGATAAGGTGAGTACTGTATCTTATATTCATGAATGTACTGCCCCATAGAGGTGTAGTTTGAGTTTGAATTGTGGTTTGTCCTACAAGGCTCCTGTAGCTTGGACAAGTTCCTGAGTCAGGCTGTATGCCACATTTCTGCAGCCATACACTTTCCCAATATGTCTTCTTGACTGTCAGGAAACATCTGCTATTTTTTTTACAGTTTTCACTTCAGTAAATGCTAGGGGTGTAACATATGCTAACATCACATTTTGGTTTGGTTCAGTTTCAAGGAGGGCTTGGTTTGGTTAATTTTCTGTATAACAAAGGCCAAAATAAAGACAAAACATTTATTTTGAAAATATGCCAAGTAAAAACTATTTGTATAAAAATAAATAAAACAATTCCGTGAAGAGGAAGAAGGCTCAGCTGCTCAGCTCTCAGTGACATCCTCAGACTGCAAACACAAAGAGGTGAAAAAAATTGAGTTAATAAGATGATAATTTTAAATTAATAAAGTAAAATAGACCATAAAACATTAACATTACCTCTTCTTGCATGGTCATCATTTCTGATATGAGGTGGTTGAATATTTTCTCTCGCTCTTCATCATCAATGTAACAGAGTTTTAAATCTGGGGTCGAGCTTATTGACAATCAGTTGTAGATTTTTAATAAAGTGCTACTACAAATTTTTTGGCTGAAGTGTTGACGTGATGGGATGTCGTACGCAGCAGGGCTCAAGAACTTTAATCATATGCTTAAAGTCGGCGCATCAACAACAGAATACGGACGTAGATCCAGAGCTTTAAAATCTCCTACAGCTTGTGTTATTGCTTTGGACCGATCTGAATTACCTGATAAATGTTGTTTAAATGCTGCTGTTATCGGTCTTTGCACCAAGCTACATTCACATTCGGATGATATAGTTTCAAGTGCGTTGTAGGGTAACACCTCACCTCAGAAAACATTTCACCTCAGCACAAAAAACAAACAAAAAAACAAACAAACTAAAAAAACAGTTCACCTCGCGTTAAACAAATGTGTATTGTGTTTGAAACTGTAAAAATAAGATTAATTTATTCCCTTGGAATGAACATACATTACTTTTCAAATGTTCAGCTTCGCTCACAAACTTCTTAGTTTGACAATAACGTAATAAAACTTGTCACTGTGTTAACATGTGATGATAAGGAAATCGTTAATGAATTTAATAATTATTTTGTTAATGTTGGATCTAATCTTGCAACTTCAATTCCTGAAGTGGATAAAAATGTGAGTTATTTAATCAGTTGTGTTAACGGTACGTTTCTAAATGGAACTAACTAAGAAGAAGTGATGAAGGTAGTTGAAAAATCTGCTGATAAAAGATCTAAAGATTGTGAAGACATGGATATGATGGTTGTGAAGGCGATAATGAGTCACGTTATTGAGCCAGTATATCTGCAATGAATATTCCCTGACAGAATGAAAATAGCTAAGGTGGTTCCACTTTTTAAAAATGGTAAGAAATGTTTATTAAACAATTATCGACCTATATCTTTGTTGCAGCAGTTTTGTAAAATTCTTGAAAAATTATATGTGTCCAGACTGGACCAATTTCTTGATAAACATAATATCTTAAGTAATAGTCAGAATGGTTTTAGATCAAATAATTCAACATCCTTGGCTCTTATGGAGTTGAAAGAACAAGTTACTACAGTGATAGATAAAAAAAAAACATTGTATAAGCTTATTTGTGGATTAAAAAAAGCTTTTGACACTATTGACCACACTATTTTACTTGAAAAATTGAAACAATATGGTATTAGAGGTCCAGCTCTACAGTGGCTATCTAGTTATTTGAAGGACAGAAAGAAGTTTGTACAGATTGATGATGTAAGATCTAATCTGTGCAGTTTTTCATGTGGAGTACCGCAAGGTTCAGTACTTGGACCTAAGTTGTTTATTTTATATGTAAATTATTTAATTGAGGTGTCTGGTATCCTCAAATGTGTTTTATTTGCTGATGATACTACATTTTTTGTTTGGGTACGGACTTGAATCAGATGTTTAAATTAATGAAGATGGAGTTTGCTAAAATATAAACTTGGTTTAAATTAAACAAGTTATAATTGAACGTTGAAAAAACTAATTACAATATATGATATTTAGTAAAAAAGTTAACTGTGGATTTTCCTTTCAAAATTGATGGTATTGAGATATACAAAGTGAATAAGGTAAGGTTTTTGGGAGTAATTATCAATGATAAACTGTCTTGGAAACAAGATACATGTATTAATTTTGTAAAAACTAAAATATCCAAGTCCATGGTAGTACTGTATAACGTAAGGGACTTACTGAATGATAAAGCTTTGTGTTTGCTGTATAATACAATTATTGTCCCGTATTTAATTTATTTTGTGGATGTTTCGGGCACAGCTTGTAAAACTATAACCAAGCCTATTTTTATTTTACAGAAAAGAGCTGTAAGAATTATCACAAGAAAGCATTACTGTCATCCTTCAAGTATTTTGTTTTATCAATTGAAATTACTTACTGGTAAGTTTTATGATTTGGTGGACTACACTATTCTCTTACTTATGTACAAAGCTCAGAATCACATACTACCATCAAACATTCAAGAGTATTTTGTGAAAAGGAATAGTTGTTATAATTTAAAGGTAACAGATATTTTTGTAAAACCGAAGTATAGAACCAGTTAAAGGGGTAGGTCTACTTCAACACAGGGAATACTGTATGTTTATGGAATAGTTTGGATGACGATATTAAAAAAGAGAAGTCATTATTTATATTTAAGAAAAAGATTAAGAATATATTGTTGATAAGATACATATAAGTTAGTTAATATCTAATGAACCAAAATGAAAAATTGTGATAGTTATGCATTTTGTAGTATTATTTATAGATGTTTGTTGCTTGAATTGATTGTTTGAATTGATGTTGTTATGAAGGGGCAGAAATGATAAGATTTCATTCTTCTTCTACTGCCTTTCATTTTATAGGTATTTTTATTTTCTTTGTTTAGAAATTGTCTTTGTGTTTTTTAATTGAAATTAATAAATAAATAAACTAAACTAAACTAAACCTCACTGTCAAACATGAACTCATTTTCTGGGAAACAAACAGACGGTTTTAATGAGCTTTTGTTCAACTGAACTTGGAGTTTTTGGAAACATTCTAACCTGTAACATTGATCTTGCCTTATCGAAAAGGAGTGCTTCTCTCAGATTCGTTTCCATGAAGATAAGACCATAAGAATCGTTTTGTTTGTTCAAACTGACATTCCTTTCCAGGAGATGGACAATTGATACAGCAACACCTGTTTAAACATTGCATGGTTTAAGTTTGAGTATGCCATATGCTGAATTTTTATTCATGAGAATGTGTGTTTTAAGTAATATTTCTTTAATATTTCTTTAATTTAGTATTAACTTTTATTATTTCATTTTATTTTTATGTTTATTAAATGTTTTAGTGTTTTAGTGTTTAAATGGTTACTGTTGGACCGAAGGGACTGAGAGAAATACAATTTCAATCCTGTGTATGTCCTGTACATATTGTAGTTTTGACAATAAAGTTGACTTTGACTTGACTTTAAGATAACACATTTGTCTTATTTTCTCTTTTAAAAGGAAAACTTTAAGACAGAAACAGGATGTTAGATATATAAAAACAAGCCAAAAGTTAGAACCACCTCCTCCCCGGGTGGACCAACCTTTATCTGTGTTCTAACACAGAGTTAAGTGTCACTTCTAAGAAAACACTTCTTTTGACAACCCTCCCAAGAGACTCACTTCACACAGAGCACTTCTGGGAGAACACACTCTTGAGAAAACATGCTTTGGAGACGCTCCGAAGCCTACACACTTCTCTGGACTTCAGAAAAACTCCAGAAACACGTTTACTGCACTTGACCTCAGAGAAGAATACTTCCTAGCAAGACATCCTAGGAAGAAAGAGAGAAACGAGCATCCTTTCTGTAGACATCAGAGAAAGACACAGAACCTGCCAGAACCAGGCTGGCGAG
Organism: Garcialebias charrua; assembly: GCA_038048925.1. Classification (NCBI taxonomy): domain Eukaryota; kingdom Metazoa; phylum Chordata; class Actinopteri; order Cyprinodontiformes; family Rivulidae; genus Garcialebias; species Garcialebias charrua. The sequence continues at coordinate 5,487 of JBBPBX010051827.1, forward strand.
AACTGTCTGCCAGGCAACCATCACATCACAGATTGGTAAAACCCAGCTGACTTCCAAAGCCAGTGGCCGGACCTTAGTCCCTCCAATCGATGACAGGTGAACTTTGAGGAGACTTCAGCCTCTCAGTCACCAAAACATCTCAGGCCTTGCTGGTATCATTTAGCAGCTGTCGGAACCATTCCTGACCTTCTACATCCTGGTAGGACAGAGATTTTCAACGCTGTTCTGGTGACCCTACATCACAACTTATCAGACGAACTATCGCTCACCTTAGACACAATTTTAACCTCACATCACAATAATTGCACATTAAACTTAAACAGAGTTTAGCTTAGAAACAAAACAGTCCTAAGTCTGCTTTTAAGTTCCGCATCAATTAGACCTTTGATTCAACATCATTGGATGTTCAGTTAAATTTGTCATGCATAATTTTCATCAGATTATTATTTTTATAATAAAATACATAAAATTCAACTGAATTTGTGATTATTTTGGCATATCTGTGCATTAACTGATTGGTAATGCCTTTTAAACACGAAAAAATAACTCATGTTCAAGTTGCATTATTTTGGGTAAAATAGAGACTGATTTATTCTCTCTAAGGAGAGGTGGTGCCCACATGACGAGGCTGTTTGCATATTACATGCATATTTTTATGTGCTTAACTCATAACTGATAATTAACAATATATTTACAGCCCCATTCCTCTACAGCGTTTACAAGTTAGACGTGTTAACTGCGGCAGATCCAATCTCCATTAAACAACGTTGACACACAGCTTTAGGTTTGTCCACTTGTTTTATCTTGTAAAGCACCTTGGTCAATGCAAGGCGTTGTTGGCAGGTGCTATTGAAATAAAGTTTATTATTTATTATTATTACTTGTCTTTTCCTACTTTTGAATTTTAACAAGAACGCAATAATGTTCCCAAACAGGAGACTGTAACGAGATGAAAGGGTCTCCTGCTAGGCTGCTAATGCTACGTGTGCTGCAAGACTATGCAACAATTAATAGTGCCATGCTAAAACAGGCTTAGGAACTTTAGTTCTGTTGCACATAATTTCTCATTAATACAATTTAATGAGTGAAAAAATAACAGAAACAGTATGCACATGGACTGAACCAAACATGTAATATTGAAACAGTTTAATTCACCCACATGTACTGTTACACCACTAGTAAATACAGCAAGATGTTTCCGGGTGTTTATTGGAACAACTTTTAGCTATCTGCAAAGCTAGTCCTATACACTAGTGAAAGCAAAGTGATGCATATAAATTTAGTCAACAGGTCAGGACAGAAGGATAGGCTCTTATTGTGATATTTTCTTCTACAGTATATGTGCTCAGTCAAAATGGCGCCAGTGCGTGTGGCTGCCCGTCTGTCGCTCTTGGTTTGGTTTGTTTTATTTCTCTGTTTTGTGCTCAGCACTAAGTCTGTGCTTGTGTACAATCGCCAGTTCCTCCTGGATTTTCAAAATGTTGTTGGCAACCTCAGTGCCTTTGATTATGGTGGACAGAAAACTTTACCCCCGTTCCTGTCAGGAGTCCCAGCTGATCTCCTCCGGGCACCTGCGCTGCCCCACCGGCGGAAACGCTGTCGTTACCGCGGTAAACGTGGAGGACAGCTGGTGAAACTAAAGATCTGCCTGGCCCGTTCTACATCCATTTCTCAATCAAGAAATTGATTATTTCCGTCTTTCTCTGTGCCTTGGCGTTTCCTGGATCCTGTTGACAGCTGCCTGCTACCTGTCACCGGCCTGAATGCAGGCGATTGCCCCCCATCCCTCCTGCTTTTATCGTCCCCACTGGCGCAGATTGAACCTGCAGAGCCTGAAGATGCTGCCCCGGGCCCCTGTGTTATCGTCCCCACTGGCGCAGATTGAACCTGCAGAGCCTGAAGATGCTGCCCCGGGCCCCTGTGTTCGTCATGCTGCAGGCTGCGGTTTCTACCAGGATTGTCCTGGTAAACGCCGGATCTATAACAAACAAAACTTTCATCCTGCGGGACTTTTTCAGTTCCCATCATTTGGATTTACTCTGCATCACAGAGGCCTGGGTCGAGGCTGACGCCAGTGTTTTTGTTGAAATTCTACTGGACGGCTGCTCTTATCTGTGCTCCCCTTTGATGTCAGGCTGCGGAGGAGGAACGGCGGTGGTTTATAAAAATAACTTTAAATGCAAGCAGTGCACCGCACTGTCTTCATTCTCCAGCTTCAAGGTGACTTTATTTGAAGTGGATTGCTCACACCCCGTGCTATGCGTTGTTCTCCACAAAGTCCCAAAATATAATAAAAATTTCTTGAATGACTTTTCTGATTTCCTGACTGGAATAATGATAAACTATGATCGAGTCCTTATTGTTGGGGATTTTAACATTCATGTATGCTGTCCAGCTAAACCGCTGGTGAAGGCTTTTCTCAGCCTCACTAACCGTGTTTCCATCCATTTTCATTTCGAATTTTGAGCTTATTTTTGAAATCTCGCAAAAATGTAAATACAAATTAATGCGGATCAGAAGTGTTTCCATCTACTGGCTTGTAGCACATCTACCAAGCCACGCACAGCGTCATTACGTCAGACGTCAGCGTCATTACGTCAGACGTCAGCGTTGCGCATGTCTACAGTAAACAGGAAGTAGCGGTTGAAAACAGAACCCGACCACACATCTCGTCAAAATGGAGAGAATATTTCAGGTACGTGTTGCTATCGGGCAAGTTGTATTTATTCTGTCATGCCAACTAGTTTTAGCGATGTTACATGTTGTCCGGAGCGGAAACAGCTGATCAGTCACGTGACGTGAATGTTCGCTACGGCAGAACTGAGTCGGCAAATCTGTTTCCATCTGTCGTTTTGCGCATCAGCTCTGTTTCGAAACCCCCAAAAACCACCTCAAGCGAGCGTATCAACTTTTGAGCGAATTAGAGGAAGTTAACTCGAATTTTGCCGTTTCCATTAAGCTTTTCTGATGCGATGCTTCATAATGCGCACCTAGAAACCTTGATGGAAACACGGCTACTGACTCTTTTAACCTGGTTCAGTGGGTGGCTGGGACCACTCATGAACATGGACACACATTGGACCTGGTTCACTCTCACGGCTTGTCTGTGACTGACCTGGAACTATATGAAAATGTGATTTCTGACCATAGGCCTGTTTTATTTGATGTTGGTTTGTCATGTGCTCTAGTTAAATAATAATAATGTCCAAATTATCACTCCAGGATGAGAAGGTGGTTTGTAGTCCAGGTTGCATGCGAGGTTGACAGAGGACAGACTCAATAGAGTCAGACTCGAGACACTGAAGGTAAGGAGTTACAAAGTACTGTAGTTGCTGAAATAACGCAAGAAATATCACAGGTGCAATTTAATCTCGTTCTCAAAAAATCTCACAAGTCTAGGCTGAAATCATCATAAGCTAACTAACTTCCAGCCAGGCCCGGCGGCATGGGCGGGCATTGAGGGACATTGCCTCCCCCCATAGAGTCAGCTGTGCCCCCCCCTGACTGGACGACGGGAAGTTTTTTGTTTGTTTGTTTTAATCTCTGAGTGTACATCTTTCTATTTTTCCTATCTTTGTTTGTCAGTCATACAATTCAACCAATCAATGAAGCCAAGGCAACATTCTAGCCAACTACAGTTCGAGGGAGGCGGGTCACTGACTTACTAATGCCTAAACTAGCTGTTTTCAAACAGAAACAGCCACGCTCACCATTGTCCGTGTAACATGGATATTCAGACTTTTTTCCAAAAAAATAAGAGGACAACAAATGACACTGACAGTGGAATAAATGAGAGCAGACAGGAATCGGCACCATCCATTTCAATTGGAAACGTAAGCACTGAAGTCAACTGACTTTTTTTTAAAGCTAGAAATGAGGAGTAAGATTTTGAGCTAACCAGCAATGTTAGCTTGGAAGCGTTGCCTTCTACAAATGAGGTTCAACCTGAGCTAACAATGGCAGCTAACTTTACTGAAGAAACTTCTGCAGTAGAAGATCTAACAAAACAAGGTAATGATTCAAGTACCAAGAGTCTGAGCTGGTGAGGGTGCTGGACTTTGAGGACTTGCTTTGCGACTTTGCAAATCAAAAGACCAGAAAGAACTTCTAAAGGTAAGAACCACTGTGCTTTCTGTGAAATGAGTAGTCCAATATAAACTTATGGCTGTGCAGATAATAAATGTACAGTATTTTGTTTATTTGATATACTGTCTGCATAACATTAATCTTGCATAACTGTGGTGTGATGCTGAGAGTTAGTGCTGCAACAGGTTTTGCAGAGTGTGAAGTTGCCCAGATCACTTGATGACTGTTCTAATGCAACCTACACTCAGCTGTGTTATGTGATGGAATTGTTATATCGTCAGCTCAGCTAGCATGAATGTTCACTTCAGTCACAGTGTTCAGCCTGACACTAGTGCTTATATTTATCACTGTATGATTATGTTTATGTTTGACTTTTAATTGAATGAACACAGCACTACAGGTTGGGTTGTCTTGTTCTTGTTTTCTTCTTTTTTTTTTGTTTAGATTGTGTGATTTTATTGAGATTATTTCTTCACAGCACTGTACTGTATTAGGAGTGGTCACAGAGCCGCTGTTCATCTTGAAGCAAACAAAATGTTTGTTGAAAAAAATATGCCCCCTTGAAAAAATAGAATGCCCCACCCCCCTTTGAATTTTTTCTGCAGCCGGGTCTGCTTCCAGCATTGGGTTCTGGTGAGACTTCTGTTTATGAGTTCATCAGTCTGTCAGTGTCAGCTGCATCTATCAAGCTGCACCGGTCACTCAGGAACTGCAGAGAGCAGGGTTAACAGACACAGGCAGGCAAAACAGGAACTGGAATCCTCACACTAGGAGGCACAAAAAAATCCATCTGGTGTTCCTAACATATTTAGCTAACAAACAGAGAAATTAACACAAACATTGCTTTAAACAATCACCAACTAGTCACAGCAGCAGGCAATATATATTTTATTTATAACTGTAACAGCACAGCTAGAAACAATTTTCGAAAAAGCAGAAATCAGCGTTAAAATACTTGCCTCATTGTTCTTGTTTTTTGCCCGTTTTATGAATGCATTTTTATGTTAAAGGGACACATTTGTTTTTTTAGTTATTTTTGAGAAATCTTAGTTTTGGAGAAACCATTCAGTCAAGGCATATGAAATGATGAAAGCAACCTTTTCTTGCTGATTAAATGAAGTAGAAGTTAAAACTTCTCGGGCTGATGAAGACCTAAGCCATCATATTTGATCTGAGCGCAGACTTTGGAGCATAAAAAAGCCCTGGGCAATGCTTTAAAGAAGAGCTGTACTTTTGCTCATCTTCATTTTAAATCTGCCTCACACACACTTGTGCGTCTACATATTCTTCTTATCCTATGTAGGACCTTTTCTTCAAAGGTTCGTTTATTGCAGGCACTATTTGATCACGTTGTGATCTGCCTCATGAAAACAGGATGAAGGAACACATAATCTTCACTTCATTTTCTTTAACAGCAGAACCTAAAAACATTAATTTACAGGAAGAAATAAAAATGTTTTTATCCTGGACTTGACACAGTTCATATATTTAATGAAGCTTTGGTTTAAATGTAAGCATGTTCATAAATGTTTGCATTTTGTAAAGAAAATGGAAACATTGCTCTTAGGAGCCAAAGCAAATTATCTCTTAATTACTGCCTATAAAAAAAAAGCGAGGTGGTAATGTTATTTTTCCCAGGTCTGTGTTTGTCTGTTACCAAATTCTCTCAGACAACAACAATTCATTTTTATGAAACTCACAGAAAGCAATTAATAGATAGCCATCTACAACTGATTAACATTTGGTGAAAAGCCAATTCAAAATGGCCACCTGACACTGACAAAACAAAACTGTTATAGCTCAGTCAACTTTACAGATACTGAGCTAAAATCTGATGTTGTAGTAGCTTAGACTGATTCACAACACATATTTTAAGCACAGACATTTTTATTTTCAGGAAGGAGGAACACTGCACATTTCTTCAAAATTTAACAAGATAAGCACCTAAAACAATTATTTGTTTGCTCGACATTATAGTAAAGGGATGTCTCAGTTGAACTTTTACTTAAAGGAGAAATGTAATCAAATCTGAAAAAATCGATATAACAAGAATTTCATATAGTAAACAACACACATAAACATACTTAGTATGCTTTTTTCAAGTCAGTAGCTTAAAGAAATAGTTTTTTACATTTTTCCTGCTACATGCCGAAGTGCAGTGATTTCTGTAGTAATTTTCTGGACGCACTTTTATGACACAATTAAGACCTCCTTTGCTATCTTACAATAACACTGAAGCTATAAACCCATCATTACTGTCCTCCTGTCTGTCATTTAAAATGGAAGCAGAAGACTTTTTTGAATCTGAAGGATATCACTTTAGTTTGTCAAAAACAGTTTGGTGATTTAGTGCATTAATGGGCATTTCTATCCTGGAAATACGAATAGCCGTGCGTTAGCCGCCGCATGCTAACGTTAGCATGCTAGCGCCGTATGCTAACGTGGAAGTGGGGGTGTTGAAAATGTCCTGAAACAGTTACCAATGTCTTGTTAAGCTCTGTCTTCCCCAGAACATAGTAGGATCTAAAATGATTTTTAAAGATGAAGGAGCAAGTTGAAACATGCTGTCTCCCTCCTTGCTAGCAGGCTCTATTGGGAGCTGCCTGGCTAACTAACTACGGTGGCCCTACACGGCCAAAATTCTACAGCGGCCGAATGCACAGGAGCGGTAAAAATACAATATAAAATTTAAAAAAAGTTTTAAAATCGATTTTGGGGCTTTTAGAATAGATTCTGAATCGCCAGGACTAAGAATCTTGATTCTTTAAAAAATAGATTTTTTTTGCTGCATCCATAATTGCTACACACTGAAACCTTTTTGTCCACAACTAGATACACACACTAATATTACTGTATGAGGGACGACTCGTTGCACTGCCTACGTCATATTCAGGGGACGGAGAGCAGGCAGGAGGAGGGGGGTCAAAAACACCAGATGAGAATTTTTTCACTTTGCAAAGTCTAAATTTGAGTTAGGATGACATTTTTGACTTGTGAAAATTTCTCAACAAGCTTATTTTATGCTTTTCATTAGACTACTATTAGCTTAAAAACACTTTTCATTTCTCCTTTAATATATGCACTTTAATGGTCAAATCAGCTGCATTTTGCTGGGGCAGCGCAACAAAATGAAGCTTATTTGACGGTTGCTCCAGGCATGATCCCAGAGCTGGACAAAGGTGGCAGCCTATGGCAAGCCTATTGTGTCATTAATAGCCACTTTTACCTATTCAATGACCCAACGACATGCCATACTACTCGAGTGCCATCTAGCGACTGAAAATGGTGGTGTTCAATATTTTCAGTAAGAATGAATGAAAACGGTCATATTTCAGCCAAAAATTGGTTTATATTATGGGGGGAAAAACATAAACAAGACGCTTCAGTTTATAAGTTGCAGGGCATGCAAATTGTGCAAAAAACTGCGACTTATAGGCTGGAAAAAAACAGTAAATGAAATGATCATTAAATGTGTCCCTACAGTTCATCAGCTTTTGTAGCTAACCAGTTTAATATGGCTACTACAGCCAATTAAAGTTAAAATCACAAACATTTCTTTAATTTTGTTAGTTCTACAAACATTAGCCTGCAATTTTGTGGGTCACAACACTCCGAGTGCTACAATTTGTGTTAAATCTTTCTCTAGAACTTTAGTATTACATGTTGGAGTCAACCCTGTTTGTCTGTTAGCAAAATATCATTTGAAAAACTGGACAGATTTTATTAAAACTTCCAAAATGTAATCACTGGGTGAACATCAACAACTCTTTACTTATTCATATCAATCCATTTCAGTATGACCACAACAGCTAATCGATAATAGCCATCCCCAAAATTATCATAACTCAGTCAGTTTAACAGATACTGAGCTAACATTTACTGTGGTAGTAGCTGACAGTCATTCACAACACATACTCTGAGCATAACAGCTCATCAAACGGGTTATTCACTAAACTCTCGGTCATGTGCTCATTCAGTTTGCACTACTTCTCATATTTGCACTGTTTGTATTACATCACTGCCTATAGTCATAATACTGTTTACATTCTCTGTTTACATACTACTGGTTACATTCAATGTTTACATTTATTAATACTGTTTACATTTATTACTACTGCTTACATTTATTACTACTGTTTACATTTACACTACTTTTATATCTACACCACTGCTGATACATATACAGTATTCTCTGACCAGCCTTATTTAAGGATGCCCAATGTGCCTTACTGCATATGCCACTTTTGCCTCTATAACAACATCAACTACTACCTCATACATATACTGTGTACATTAACTCATATGCTGCTTTGCCACTTTGCAAATGTCAATGCTAGAACCTTTAGTTTATTTTATAGTTATACTTTTTATACTTTTTCTATACTAGTATGCAAAAACTCAGGACAGTATTATGTTCATTAAATGTTTAGTGTTTTAGTTTTAGAGTTGGTGTAAATTTTCATACTCTTGTACCACTATGCAAAAACTCAGGACAGTGTTACAGCTTTACTATTTTATGCTTATGTCTATTATTATATGTTTCAGTGTTTCAATGTTTAAATAGTTACTGTTGCACCGAGGGACTGAGAGAAACGCAATTTCAATTCTGTGTATGTCCTGTACATATTGCAGTTCTGACAATAAAGTTGACTTTGACTTTGACTTTGACAATATGCCCTGATACTGCAAACTTTATTTTAAATATTTGACGAAAATGGTTACCACCCATGTGAGAGAGTGAATGGTTGTTTGTCTCATTTGTCTCTATGTGGTCCTGTGATGGACTTGTGACCAATCCAGGGTTTACCCCGCCCCTCACACAGTGATTGCTGGACATGGGCACCGGCGACCCCCGTGACCCAAAATGGAAGAAGCGGGTAAAATATAATGGATGGATGGATGGGTTACCACCCAATCATTTCTCAATATAAGATGTTCTCGTTATACTTTGTAAAAAAAAAAAATTGTGTAGTACTTCAAAAAATGCTCAGTTTTAAATTTACAAATGGGCATGCAGTCAAATGAAAAACCACCAAGTAGCAGTTAATCATGAGTTCTTATGATATTTTCACCAGGATCACTTTAGTAAAAAAAAAAAGAAAGAAAAAAAGATCATTATAACCATCTCCAATTATGGTTTAATTTACTGTAATTTGTATTTGGCAGTGCGGCTCTGTTGTGGGACCTTCGTGGCCTTCCATGTGCAAACGTGGAGCGCCAGAGGCAGAGCGAGCTGCAGCAGCAGAGACCTCAGAGAGCAGCGCAGCATCGATGACAACAGACATTGATGAAGGCAGACAGTTTGAAAATGAAGCGCTGAGGTGGGGGCGGCTTGCAAAGCCTGCTACATGAGAGAAAGCAAAAGTGGGCATCGCAGAGTAGTTCAACGTATGAGATCTGCAAACCAAATGAAAAGAAGGGAATCAGCTGATCAGACTGCCTAAACTATAACACTTATGTTCATCCTATTTGCCGATGATTTTAAGATATTTTTACTGCTTATTAGTTTGGCAGAACAGAAGTGCCGCAATTAACTGCAATCAAGTTGTAATCATTGTGCTGCAAAGATTTTAAATAGAAGGCCCTTTTTAATACTTCCAGATGAGCTGAAACAACAATTAGCAGGGAACTTTTACTCCAAATTGTATACGTATTCTAACATAAGAAGGCATTAAGAGAAAAATTATGTTTTGACACTAAAACACTGCTGACGACCGAGCGCAGTGGAACAAATTGAATCATTTAAAAGGGTGTAATGCATTGCCTCGGGTTGCAAAAGATCTGAGTTAATGTTTTATGTGGTGGGGCTATCAGTCGACAGGATCTAGTGTAATTTAGGGTGACACAACCTTAACAAACTAATCAGACGCAGATCTCAGAACACTGCAGTGACTGAGTGGCACCCAGTAATACCCGCAGACCTGTGGTATCTGTTGAGCAAAAGTGATGGTGAACATTCTCACACTGTCGCCAGGAATTAATTCACTTGTTGATAATTCATGTGTAAAGGTGTTAGGATGGGTGCAGTTATTAAAACCAGATAAGTGGCCCATTAGGTAACGTGGGGCTAGATCTCTCAGTCTTTAATCAGTAATGATGGGGGACAAAAATGTCCTGAGGCCAGCACCTTACTTCAATCACATCTCTCTCTTGTGTTGAACACTTCTTTTCAGTTCCAGCAAATACATCAGATGAGTCTTTTAATGAGTAGACAATTCATGCACAGTAGTTATACATGTCAAATAGACAAATGAGTTACAGTAACGTTTACTGAAATTATGAATTAGTTTGATAGATACCAGACAAAAATGTATCTATCATTTGTAAAAGCCCCAGATTTTGAAGACATTTATGCCTCTTTTCATCATGCTTCTGCCTCTCTGTCACTCTTCCATCCCCACTCTTCCCCCTCAGCTCATCAGTGCTCATGCACCTGTTCCTGGCCATATTTAAGAACTCCTCTCACCACTTACCTCTGCCAGATTATCAAACCCCTTTCGGAAGTAGATGTCCAGCTCTTCATCCACACGCTTGTTTGATCGTCTTGTTTCAACATCACACCTGCCTTTTCAAAACCCCAATCTGCCTGTTCTTCCTGCTCTTGTTTTGCCACTCTGAGCTTGTTGCAGACTACACCTTCTGGCCTATTGACCTCGAATCACAGTTTACCCTTTGGATTTGTTTCTGGATCTCTGACTCCCCGTGCCTGACCCCAACCTCAACTCTTGGACCTCGCTTTTGGATTGCCCCCTCTGACCACGTTAACCACAGTCCTCCCCTGCAGCTGCTCATCACCCAGTCACAAGTGACAGTGATGTCAGCTTCCCAGCTCCTTATCCACCTCGTTCTCAGAAATACTCAGTCCACTAACTTTCATCTCTCTTCAGATTAGCCCCAGCGCTGGATCCTTCCTGACCCCCCACCTGCAGCTGCATTTTTATAAACTTAACCCTTCTTGTTGTCCAGCTGTTTAACTGAATCCAAAAACCTGAACCTTGTCACTTTTTTACTTTTAATTTCAAACAGTAGTAATTTAAAAAAGTTTAACTTTGTTTTCCTGATTTCAAAAATGTTCATAAATCGATTTCTACATCAATTTAAAGTATATTTAAAAGTTTATTTTATTTGAATAAGAAACATTTGAAACATCAACTTTGGACAAAATGACAGTAAAGAATGCTGCAGAAGACTGACTAAGATAACTGACTACTGTGTGTTGCACTGAGCAGCACCTCAATGATATAATTAATTCAGCAAAGGCAAAGAAAACCAACTACAGAGCACAGCCTGTTGCTGACCCTCAAAATTCTGAGATTTATCAACATGAACTGCCTTATTCAGATTCTGAAAGGATGCTGATGATGTTGCATGAAACTAAAGTTTAAATGAGGAACTGATTAAATCCCAGGCACAGGCCACAGTCTTAACTCACTGACACAAAATATGTTAATTCCTTTACCGACACTGAAACCATCCCCTTTCTCTGAGCTGTGCAGTCATGCCTGCATCAGCTGACTAACATCAGCTTCTTCTCTGTTATAATATAATTATGACCAGCCTCAGAAGAAAAAGGACAAGTTCAAATGCTAACAAGAACGTTAGCCTTGGTCTGAACATTTTTCTGTTTCACAGTCATGATTCTGTTCATGCTGATTCACTGACACATTGTTGTGGTGGTTTACTGAAACTGAGCTACCGTTACGTTATTTGATATATAAGACATTTGGTTTGTCTTCTGTAAAAATCAATAAATATATGCCATTAAAAAATACTGGTGAGAAACAAAGGTTTGTTCATGCAACACACTGCTTCAGATATGTTCTTGTGCAGAAAGCTGTCTTGACTTGACATAAGCTAAGATTTTCCTAATGAGCTCATATTAATCATGCATGTTCCAGTCTATGTTTTGTATACAAAAACTTACACGTTAGATTCAGGAAGGTTTCATTTAAACTTTTTAAGTAGTACATTTTATGTGAACGTAAGTATATGGAAAAATCCAAAATCCCAAAAGTATGGATTTTAATAAGTAAGTTTACCACATTTGTCTTCATTATTACATTGATTTAGGGACTTGAATTAAGTTTAAATTATTTCAGTAAATTTTTATAGCACCAAGTCACAACAGAAGTTGTCTCAGTGCACAAAAGCATTCACATAATGTACATGAAAAAAAACCCAATTAGTAAAAGTTATCTATCTAAGGAAGGCAACAGATTGCATTGAACCTTCACTTTGTCACAGTCTCCCATTCTGAGCAAGCACAAAGGCAACAGTGGAAAGGGAAAACTCCCTTTTAAAAGGAAGAAACCTCCAGTAGAACCAGGCTCAGGACGAGCCATCTGCTTCAACAGACTGGGGTTTGGGAGAACAAGAAGAAACAGACAAACACAGGATGACAGGTCCAGATGTACCGTATTTTCTGGCCTATAAGTCACACCTTTTTGCCTAATTTGCAAGCCCTGTGACTTATAGGGCGAAGCGACATATTTAGGGATTTTTCCCCATATTTTTAGACTAATTTTTGGCTGAGATATGACCGTTTCCATTCATTTTGATGAAAAAAAATGGAGCAGTACCATTTTCGGCCGCTAGGGTCCACCGACCGTTCCCAGCTCATGTGTCCGACAGCAGACTCATCTGGTCAGACTCACTCTGTCGCAGCACGGCCTCCTGCTCTCTGGAGGTCTGAACTACTGTTAGCTCAGTGTTTCACTGTTAGCAAAATAGCTCATGAACAACAAGACAGATTTTGATGAAACTTACAGAAAGTAATCACTGGATGGACATTTATAATTGATTAGCTTTAGGAGATGTTTGAGGTCAAATTTGATTTATTTATAATTTATTTTCCAAGCACGCGCGCACGTTTGGAAGATTGTCAAAGCAAAACAATTTAAATCCAGCTGATTTGACCATTATGGGCATTTAATAAGGAAAAGTTCAGCTCAGATATACCTTTACTATAATGTCAGCAAAAAAATATTTTTTAGCTGTTTATCTTGTTAAATTTGAAATAAATGCAGCATTCCCACCCGTGTGGGTGCACGTTTTGCACATAGCGAAACTACCGTATTTTTCGGAGTATAGGTTGCACCGGAGTATAGGTCGCATTGTCCAATTATTACCAATAGATTGGAAAAATCCCTAGATATTTTGCACCGGAGTATAGGTCGCACCTACGTTTAGCTCTGCTGCAAATGTCTGCCACAGGAGCGCACAGCAAGGCTTTTAAGAAGATTAACACTTAAAAACAATTATTTGTTTGATAAAAATTATAGCAAATATGTGTCTGAGCTGAACTTTTCCTTAATAAATGAACGTAATTGTGAAATGAGCTGGATTTAAAAATTTGTTTTGCCGAAAGTGATAACAAGCCATATATAGGTCGCACCTGAGTATAGGTCGCAGGCCATGGAAAAATGATAAAAAGGTGCGACCTATACAGGTAGTCCCCGACTTACGAGCAAGTTCCGTTACAACGAGGCGCTCGTAACACGGAAATCTCGTAATTTGGAACGGCCGCCACGTGTCTCGTAAGTCCGGAATTTCGCTCGTAAGTTGGAACGGTTTTGCTAGTGCGACTACAAACACTCGTTTTTCATCGAAAAACTGCTTATGAGTGCATAAAAATGATCGGAAACGTGTGTCCACATGTTTAGCTAACAAACTGTGGTGAAAAAGCATAGAAAAACTCAGTATTTTTTGCGTTTTTTCCAAAAAATTGCCAGCTCGTAAGTCTGGATCCTCGTAAGTTAGAGCGCTCGTAAGTCGGGGACTACCTGTACTCCGAAAAATACGGTAATTTTTAAATCCAGCTGATTGTGCATTTATTAAGGAAAAGTTCAGCTCAGATACACCTTTACTATAATGTCAGCAAACAAATATATTGTTTAGCTGTTTCTCGTGTTCAGTTTAAAAGAAATGCAGCGTTCCCACCCATGCGGGTGCACGTTTTGTACGTAGCGAAACTATTTTTTTAAATTTAGCTGATTTGACAATTACGTTAATTTATTAAGGAAAAGTTCAGCTCAGACACATCTTTACTATAATTCTCAGCAAACAAATACAGTAATTGTTTTTAAGTGTTAATCTTGTTAAAGTCCAACCGTGCACGCTCGTGTGGCCATTTCGCAGCCAATCCATTTTTGGCAAAACACCGGCCTACATTTCCGGGTTGTCAGCGGTGACGAGTAACGTCAGCGGTGACGCATAATAGATGAGACTTATAGGGCGAAGCAACATATTTATGGATTTTTCCACTTTATTGGACATAATTGGACTGATGCGACTTACTTATTTTTCCTCCTGCGCACTGATCAGAGCAGCAGCTCGTGTCTCTCCCTCCACAACTTTCCTCTCCCTGCTTGGCTACTTTGTCTTTGTCTGCAGTTTTTCAGTGCTCGCTTGAATGCAAATTGAAGATGGATCTGGTTTTGTGGGTTATCAACTCTATTGATAAGATTTTTTCTACAAAACAATCTGGTCCTGGGGAACCGGAGCACTGTCGAAGCTCCCTTCTCAAAACGAGAATGTGATCCGAGCTGTGACCTCCATGATTCAGCTGCTTTATGAGCTGAACTGCAAAGTGGAGGAAGCCACTGAGGACCGCAGACCACCGGTAAAGTTTGGAACTCGTACGCGGCCAGGAGGGTCACATCTGGTGGAGGAGGACTCATAGCTCGGGTCGGTGAAAGCTTCCCATTATTTGGAGTGTATTGGATTTCGGATGCCCATCTGGACTCAAGGCTACAGGAAAGTACACTGTGAGGCTTACCTGAAGATAAATCATGCTATATCTAATCAGACTTCCCAAGCAGCCTTGGACAGGCTGACTTCAAATTTCTCCTGAGTCTGAGCAACTGAAAACTGAAACTACTGTCACAACCCCCCTCCCTCCCCTGAGAACTTTCTGTGTGTTCTCAGACAGATAAGGCTGGCTGGTCCCATCTGCAGAACTGTGGCTAAATCTGAACAGGGCTCATGGACTTAAACTCATTGCTTCGATCGCAAATGCAAATGTGATTTGTCTTAACTGTTGCTTGCTGGCAGAGTTTTTTGATGTCTCATATGGTGTCCTGTAAGACAAAATGTGATATATCTTTTTTTGTAATACCACTGATTACCCTCATGGTTTCTCCCCTTTTTGTTTTCACACCTGTAACCAAGATTTTGGTGGCGCGGTTTAATTACTGCTGCGGCTTCGTGCACTCGCCCTATCTTAAGACGGAGGTGCGTAATTCAATCACGTTGTATTGTGCCCTAGTGCAATGGCAATGTCAATATAAGTTCTATTCTATTCTATTATAGGGCGGTGCGACTTATAAGGCGGAAAGTACGGTACTTTCTATAGGAGGAAAGACAAAAAAAACATGTTAATTAGAGAAATAATTACAAATACAAACAATTAGAGAAAGTAAAGATAGCAACAGAGTGAGTAAATGTGGTTAATTTGTCCTCCAGCAGTCTAAACCTATAGCAGCATAACGGGCTCAGGAAACCCAAGTCGCTCCTAACTATAGGGTTTATCAAAAAGGAAAGACTTGAGACTTGTGTTTATCAAAAAGGAAAGACTTGAGACTTGTGTTAAAAGTTGACAATATGTCAGGCTCACAGACAGAAACTGGAATTTGGTTCCACAAGAGAGGAGCCTGAAAACTGAAAGATCTTCCTCCCATTCCACTTTTGGAAATTCTAGGAAACTCGAGTAAGCCTGCAGTCTGAGAGCGAAGAGCTCTGTTAGGAAAATATGGAACAATAAGATCTGTGATACAAAATGGAGCTAAGTTGTTGAGAACTTTGTGTTAGAAGTAAGATTTTGAATTCTATTCTGAATTTAACATTGAGATAATGGAGAGACTGGAGAGATATGATCTCTCCTACCAACTCTCATTAAAACTCTGGAAGCAGCATTTTGGACTAACTGAAGACTTTATAAGGAACATCTCGGACACCCAGAAATTTTTTTTGGACACCCATAAATAAATAATAATATATTAATAAATAAGACTGATTTCCTGCTAATATAAAATGTAGTTAAGTCAAGTTGTAACTGAACAAGTGTGAAAATACTTTTTCTGTCTGTTGCATTAATTTTCCTTACCCGTTTGCCCATGTTAAAATGAGTAGAAGCAATTAACCATTTATATACATGTTTTTATTGTCTTTTTTGTATCAATTTGTCATTTCTGAATTATACTACTATCAAACCATTTTCTCATGAAGCCAAGTTTAAGAATGTCAACACATCCTGAATACACAGTTGTGGCTTGTGTAAAACTACCTTTTATTTAAGGGCTCCTTAATAGAGGATTTAATAAAGATTCATGAATAAGTAACACAGATTTGTTCACATGTGCTGGTGAAGATTCTCTGTCGTCCAGGACATGATAAAATCAAAAAAGGCGTTCAATACAGAACAACTGGACTTTATTTGTAACAAACAAGACGTTTTGCTTCTCATCCGAAAAGCTTTATCAATTTAGTTAGGAGACAGTGAGGGGGAGCAGTTATAACAGGACAAGCCATTGACACGCACCAACATATGTAAATTGGAAACTAACACCCCCACATACTTGGGATAACAGATAACAGATTTGTTCACACTGTATAAAAAACATACCAACCATTTATAAAACAGTTGTAAAACACTGTTTATACACTGAAGCAGGCAAGATCAAGGGCTGTACTTTTATTTATTCAGGCAAATGTAATTAATTTATGTGCTTAGCTTCCTTTTTTAACCAAACAACTTTATATGACAAATAAATCCACAAAAGCAAATAGTACTTAATGTAGATCAGAATCAGAATATCTTTATTGTCATTATGCACAAGTACAATGAGATTGAGAGCCACTCCTTTTTCAGTGCAAACATGCACAAAAAAACATAACACAAAATGTACTGACAAGCGTTATGACTTCAAAATTTATATTATCAAGAAATTCAAAAGTACAGCACTTGAACATGTCGAACAGAAAGCATGTACGAACGTTCATGGAGGGGGAGCTGGGAGTAGGGCTGCTGCTCCTTTGCATCAAAAGGAGTCAGTTGAGGTGGTTCGGGCAGCTGATGAGGATGCCTCCCTTTGGAGGTTTTCGGAGCGTGTCCCACTGGTAAGAGACCCCGGGGCAGACAAGAACTCACTGGGGAGAGGGATATCTAGGCTTCTCTCCTGGACTTGTTGCCTCTACAATAGGCTTCTCTCCTGGACTTTTTGCCTCTACAACCCGATTATGGCGGTAGAAGATAGAGATGGCGATATTTAAACAAGACAAATCTTATACTTTTGTTATGTTTCATCAATGAACGCATCAAGCGGAACATCTTTACAAATGCTCTTTCTCCATCAAGAAGTGTCCAAAGGTGCAAAAGAGTGATTCTCAAAAGCACAGTTCCTCTGAGCCCAAAATTTGTTTGTGATGTTGTTGTTTTTTGTTTTTTTGTAGCACATGAATAAACGTTTTGCACTTACTGAATGATTTTTCTCTGGTGTTCAAATACAATCACAGTACTGTTTCTGCACCCTCCGCCCATACCAGAATCATAGATTGATGAAAAGAAGTATATCACTCACCAAACAGACACGATATAACTTGATAGTGCTCCTGAGACAGTGGATCCACTGAACGATGGTTAAAGACCTGGAGGCTGCATACTCTGTGTGTAATGTGTTATTGATCATGGAAAGGGCATTATTTTGCTTTATCTCTTCTGGCAGGCCAGGGCTCCAGTATATAGAACAACAGTGGTGTGGGAAGATTCACAGTTTGGCTTGAGGATGTGCTATTAACTGAGATTAATGAGTTAACGAGCTTTGTTGAGCCCAAAGCCAGCATTTTTAATCTCAGTGGCCGGAGAATGTTTTTCTTTTAACCTTTTTTTTTTAACATCAACATCACTTATGATGAGCACATAAAGTGCTCCAGAAAATGTTATCAGAGTTTTGATTACAATATTAGTCACTTTAATCAGATCAGCAACATTACCGCAAAGCATGTTTACTTTGTTGCCATGGGAACATACGCTTACTTGGGAAAAAACAAGATGAGACAGAAAGTAAAGGTGAAAAATTGTAATATATGTTATTTCAGTATGGTTAAAGTGCAAACACATCATGAAATTTTCAAATTCATGCTAATTACTTACACTTCAAATACTATTTATAGCTTTGAACATTGATGTAAGGATATTAATAATAAAGGAGTCAAGCATTTCCCAGTAATCACCTGTTCAGCAGTTACCCTGTTTGTAATTACTCAAGTAAACTGGAGCATCGTTCTGAGTAGTTAATGAGGACTGAATTATTGGTTCATCATTACTTCTGTCATGGTTTATAGATTTGTTGAGATTCTCGTTTCTCCTGCCTTTTATGCGTTTGTAGGTTGGTCCTTTTCATGCTTTTTGGCTGTGCCTGCTTTCATTTCTTTAATTTGGAATTTACTTTTGTTAATTTAAACACATGTATTCTTTATAAAACTTTTTACCTGTTGTTTGTTTGGTCGATTTTAGTTTTCTTTCTCCAGAGAAAACTAAAAACTGCTGGGTTTAAAATAACTCAACTAGTAACCAAATGCTGAGTCAAACAAGGCCAGGCTGATTCTGGCAGATCCTGATCACTCACTCCATAGTGAGTTCAGGTTGCTTCCAGATGTAGGACGACCAAACAACAACAACAACAACAACAACAACAACAACAACAACAACAACAACAACAACAACAACAACAACAACAACAAAACTCATTCATCCCTGTTGCAATACGTTTTTTTGACAAACAATGATTTCTGTACTGTTATTTCATGTCTTAATGTCTTGTCCAGTATAGATGATTCTGTTTGGTATTGTTTTTATGCTATTAGTGCT
>JBBPBX010051828.1:0-19870 GCA_038048925.1 Garcialebias charrua
TGCTAATTTAAGGCTTTTTTCAGCAAATTCCATATTTTTTTGCACTCATTTCAAATTATTTCAGCCTAATTCAACAAAAATGTGCCATCTTCATTTCCTTCTGGTAATTTAAGCTTCTTTCTGCTATTTTTAGCTACTTTTCAGCTTTTTTCTTTTTTTCTTCCAATTTCTGCTTCTTTCAGCTTAATTGGTCAACCATGTTTTTTTTCTGTTTTCTTCTGCTAATCGCTGCTTATTTCTGGTTCTTTCAACCTAATTAAATAATTTTTGCTAATTTCAGCTTGTTTTTCTCCTTTCAGTTTTTTCTGCTAGTTTCAGCTTTTTCAGCTATTTCAGCTACCTTTTAGCTGATTTTGTGCTTACCGTAATTTAGCCTTTTCAGCTAATTCCCCTTTTTTTTTTTAGCTCATTTTGGCTCCTTCCACTTTCTTCTGGTAGTTTAAGCTTTTTTCCTGCCTTTTCAGCTAATTTAAGCTTTTTATATTTAGCTAATTTCCAAACTTTGTGATCGTTTCTGCTCATTTAAACATAATTCAGCAAATATTCTTTCTGCTGTCTTCTGCTAACTTAGTCTTGTTCTTCTATTTCAGCTACATTCCAGCATGTTTTTAGCTAATTTCAGCTGTTTTTCAGCAAGTTCTTCTGCAATAAGCACTGCATTTTTGCAGGAAATGCAATTTCTCTGGTTACCTTTAGTTTTTAGCTACTGTTTTGCTACTTTTAGCCAAAGTTTTGCGACCTTTATTTTCCCGCTAGATGTTTTCAACTATTAGCTTTTGTTGTTGTTATTTGTACGTTTTAGGTGGCATTTTAGCTTGTTGATGGCTTTTGTCCCCCTTACTTTGAACTTTTTGTTACTTTTAGCTCTTAAATAGTTTTTCCTTTTAGGTTTTAACTGGTATTCTGCTTCTTTTCTCGTTACTAACTCAGTTTTTCATCAAAAACGTCCTTCAGCAGTCAGACTGATTGTTGCATTGTTTGTGCTGCCTGGTGGTCAGCAGGCTCACGGAGCACATCTCCGCTCTGAAGGTAACACAAAAGGCAGAAAGGTGTTCTCTTTGCTAATGTGATTGTTATTGTTTATGACATTTAATTCCCATCTGAGCTCAACTTGTTTTTGTGCTGCGAGCATCTGTGAAGGTGCAACGCTGGAGGATTATTTATATGCACAAATTATTCTGAGCTAAAGTTTGTGGTTTAAGTCTGTTTTTCCCTTGTGGAGATGTGTAACACACACACACACACATCACATCTCCCGTCTGTCGATTAAAATAAAACTAGCTCATTTACATAGCTGCCACTTGATTTTTTTATTATTACAATATTTTCTTTCATCCGTTGCGTTGCACTCTCTGGAGGGTTCCATTGACCTTGTTGCACCTTTTGTTTGTTTTTTCTACAAATGATCTTTTCTGACTGCCTGCTCATTCAAATGCACATGACAATAACGAACACGGAGTTACAATCGCATAAACATCAAAAGACTTTAAAGACGAACTTGGTCCGTTTTACACATCAAAGTGTGTCGGCAGGTTTTTCAGCCCCGAGCGTGTGAAAGTTGATGCTTTCAGAGGGAGCTGCAGGATGTTGCACTGATTCCAGGTAAAAAATGTGAGCAAGTTGAAATGTTTAGCAAACACTCCTCATCTCTGCTTGATGTAGCATCGCTGGTCGCAATAAGATTACAGGTAGTTCTCGACTTACAACGTAGATCCGTTCCTACGCGGCGGCGTAAACCAATTTTTGACGTAAGTCGGAATATACGTACATACTGCACCATATACATACAGTACTGTATTACCAAGCACTTAGCCTATCCTAACACAATACCCTACATAATTATCAAAAACACATACGTTTGGGAGCCATAATGAAGGGAAAAAAGAGTTTATGGCCTCCTGGGATGCTGGTGACGCCGTCCTCCTCGGTCCATCCGCCATATTCCTATTCCGTTTACGACGTAAAACCGCCGTCCATCCTTCCGTATTCCACCTTCATTCTGCTCGATGGAGCAACCGTCAAATTAGCTTCATTTCACTGCACTGCTCCGGCGAATTCCGTTTACGACGTAAAACCGCGTTCACAGTACAGTGCAGTATTCCTCCGCCGCTGCACCGCGTATAGTACAATACTGAATTCTTCCGCCGCTGCTTTACGACGTTTATGACGTAAAACCGCGTGGCTCGAAATAAGGCTTTTCATGGTAAATAAGAGACGCGTCATAACCACGAAACGTCGTAACCCGAGGACTACCTGTATTAAACGCAGGTCACTAGTCCAGAAAGATGACAGCTCATCATTACTGACACTGTTGCAGTTAAATGTGTTGTAAATCTTATCAGCTATATTGCACCATGCCATTGACTGCTTTAGGGAATTAAGCGGCCTAAGCAAATGCATTGATTAAATGATCCTTGGTAATCATCATCAATCCAATAAAAGCACAAGTTGTGTTCGTTTTCTGCTCTAGACCACACAGGTGTGTTAACACGATGCCAATGAGGAAAACCTAAGAACTGCTGCTGCCCATCAATCTGCAATGAGTTACGAGACCATTTCCAAACTATTTCAAGAAGAGTTATTATCTGCAAGTGGAAATCTGCCCTTAAATGGACATCCTG
This sequence comes from Garcialebias charrua, assembly GCA_038048925.1. NCBI lineage: Eukaryota > Metazoa > Chordata > Actinopteri > Cyprinodontiformes > Rivulidae > Garcialebias > Garcialebias charrua. Next base: position 2,622 of record JBBPBX010051828.1, read on the forward strand.
TTCCTCTTTCAAATTTACCGGTACCTCTGCTGAGATGAAACAAGTAAATGCACAGCAGGACATCAGCACAAACACTGCAACGCTGTCGAGCACAGTGGTGGAGTGGTGATGGTTTGGGCCTTACTGCCACTGAGTCGTCCCGCCTCTTTTCAAATGATTCTACAGTCAAATGAGAGCATCAAACATTTATAGGTTTTATAACTTGAGCGGTAAAAATGGTTTAAACTTATAAAGTTCTGCAATGGGTTGCTTTAATTTAATGAAACGTACAGTAACAAAGATAGGACCTTTTCTGTTTGAAGTTTATTTTTATCGATGCATTTGTACTCAAACCTGACATAAAATACATTTTGATGATATGTTTCGGAGCGAGGAAGCCTGGAATATAATTAAACGAAGAGGAAAAGTTCTGCACATCTGCAAATAATTTATATTTTGAAGTGTATAATCTAAAAGCAAACCATTCTTTACTAATTAAATGCAGAAAAGAAGTAAACGCGTATTTCTAATTAAAGTTTCAGGGCATATTATTACTTGGAGAAAACACAAACATTAAAAAGGTGGAGTATTTTTCAACCGATCCTCACCAATTAAAGTTTATGGAGGCTCTTCTGTGAACTGATTGATTTGTTTTAGTTTAAACCTTAAAGGCTGATAATGATCCCAGGATGTTTTAAAAAAAGTATTTAAAAGAGTTAGGACTTAGGAGGAAGGTTTGTGTAATTTTCTCCCATTTTGTGCACAAGCAAAATATAAAATGTGAATGTTATTTAAATATTTGTACATTGTTTGCACCTCAAGTTTAACTTTTCACAATGCTGCTGATTCATAACCCACGTGTTCGACGGTTATGTTTACCTTAAAAAAAGCTGTCATACACCTAAACACTGTTTTAAATAACATCTACGACCATTAAATCTTGAAAAAATACTTTTAAAGTGTTGAGCTTCTCTGCCATCCAAACTCGCAATTAAAGGGTCTTTGTGCAAAGCATGAAATCAATAATAATAATAATAATAATTTATTAAACAGTGCAGTTTGAGTTATTTCCCATGATGTGTAGAAATGTGTACGCATTCAGTGTAAACAAAGCACTTTTATCAAATCTGAGTATAAATACTTTGGCTGTTTTTAGATGTAAACAAACGCATGCGGTAACTGATAGCCGTTCAAACTTTGCTTTAAGAGACATGTCAATAATCGATATTAGAAAATGTTGCACAGAATTTGTTTCATGATTATTATTTTTTTCAGTGGTCCAGGTAATGATTTTTTAAACAAGCGAAAATACTGTACCCCAATGATCCTCAAGAGGGAGGAAAGGGGGAATGATTTGCATGTGAGTTTAGCAAATGGAGCAACGGTTAAAAAGCTGTGAACTCTGAACTTTCAAGTTTAAATCAAGAATAAAAAATAGCTTTGAAGAACAAGAAAGTACGTCCAGTTGTCATATTTTGTGTTTCCAGAGTATTTCCTTTCACCTTTAAGCTAAAAATATTTGGTGTCAAAGTGATGTTTTCACAGCAGTCATCATAAATGTGCATAAATGTGCTCATTTTAGAGCGACTAAATATTTAATAAAATGCATAAAACTGGTAAAAAAAATTAAAGGTTCTGCACATCTTAGGCTCTTTAAGACCGAAATCTGATCAAACCAAATCAAGCGCTTCAGTAGTTAAAATGAAACTAGAGATTGCATTTTCGCAAAATGCAGTGTGAATGCTTATTGCTGAAGACCTTGCTGAAAAACAGCTTAAATTAGCTAAAAACATGAAGCTGAAATTGAAGAACAAGCAGAAGAAAGCAGAAAGAATACATATTTGCCGAATAAGGTTGAAATAAGCAGAAATGAGGCCAAAAGTTAGGAAATTGGCTAAAAAGCTGAAATTGGCTTAAAAAAAATAGTTGAAAGGTAGCTGAAAAGGCCAAAAGAAGCTTAAACTACCAGAAGGAAGTGGAAGGAGCTGAAATTAGCTAAAAATGTGGAATTAGCTGAAAAAGCTAAATTTAGCACAAAGCAGCTAAATAGTAGCTGAAAAAGCTGAAACTTGCAGAAATAAGCTGAAAGGAGCATAACAGCTGCAGAAAGAAGTTAATTAGGCTGAAAGCAGCAGAAAAGTTAAGAGATAAGAGCAACAAACGTGGATTTGGACAAACATCACTCATTTGCACTCTGCAGTCTGGCCCGTGACGTTGATCTCCCACCTGCAGAAGAGTAAGCGTCCTACCTGCAGCCAGCTGCGTCCAGCCGCAGATCTTGTACACGGTTCCGGTGCTGCAGAAGAAGAACAGCGCGAAGCAGCCGATGCAGGTGAGGACCAGCGCCATGGACATGGCGATGAAGACCGAGGCGGCCTTGAAGGCGCCGGAGGGGATGCTGCTGAACTCCGTGAAGCTGCCCTGGCAGGTCAGCTCCCGGGACAGCCCGTTGCCGATGCAGTGGTGGAACAGACCGAAGTAGCCCGCCTGCGGGGTGTCCACGCCGTCCCCGATCCAGTAGGGCTGGATGAAGCAGACCACGTTGACGATGGCGAACAGGATGGTGAAGATGGCCCACAGGACGCCGATGGCCCGGGAGTTCCGCACGTAGTTGGTCTGGTAGATCTTGGCAGCTTCGGAGGCGGGGAGCATGGTGGTGGTGCTGGGGGCCCCGGGCACCATATCCTCCCCCTGGTGTGCGCTACTGCGGGAATCCCGCTATCACACTATATCTGAGATTCAGCAGGATTTCTTTAAATATATACAGTATATAAATATTATTTTGGTCACAGATGAAGCCACAGCATCCTCCTCTCGCATCCGTGGTCGCGCGCCTGTTTTGCTGCACCGGTTTTCATTCATCCGAGTCTGCAGAAACGACACGTGCGCTCCGGAGGAGAAGAAAAAAACAAAAAGCAGAATCCACATGCAGACGATTTACTCCATCTGTCCCTTTACATGTTCATCTCTTTTAAACGTCTCCACCTGGGTCCTCTCCGGGAGGTGCGTGTCAGGACAGAGAGATCTCCCTGAATGGATCCGTCTGAGCAACAACCGCAGCTGATCCGACTGAATGAGGAGGAGGATGTCCGTGGGCCAACCCACATCCCTTAATCCCAGTCTGACGTGTCCAGCAAGGCGCCAAATCTCAAACAGGCTCACTGACATGAGAATAATTACTCAATTTAACAGACAGGTGTACTGTATTCATAATTTCTCTTGCCACGTGATCTATGATAAAATAAAATAAAAATACAACAGCCTCTGTTTCCCCACTTAGTTTTTATATTATAGGCTTGCTTTTTCATATTATTATTAAACTGCACGTGATAAGATTATGACCTCAAGCACATCAGTTTGTTGAAATACACTGTTGGTTTTTAACAATATTCAGGCCCTGTACACACGTAGCCGTTTATCAGTAAAACCGAACAGTTTAGCATGCGGTTTGGCCTTTGATCCACACGTGAACTCTGGTTGATGTAACTATAAACGAATAATAACAAAACTCCGGCCAAAGTGAAGATTTGAGAACTCTCCGCTTTCGAGTCTGCGTGTGCACTTTCAGAACGGAGCTTTCTGCTCCACCGCCTCCAGCTGCTGCGGCGCTGACAGTCACACAATGCTCTAAAAAAAGCACTAAAACGTCAACCTACCTGCTCTACATGATTCCCAGTCGACATTTTCCTGCGTTTTATTAATTTTGTACTCCAACACGGTATTTAATAGTAGTTCAACCTCACGGTCTGTCCACACAAACTAAAGAAAATAAATAAATAAATAACAGGAAGTCGCGGCAGTTGGAGGGTTGTGACAGCACTACACTGCCATCTATGGGTTCAGCATATTCATTACAACGCTCTCTGGTGAAATAAAACGGGACATGTAGACAAACATTTTAAATATTCGAACATGTATGGACAGATATTTTTTTTTTGCGCAAATATTCGTTTTTCAAACACCAGGCTACGTGTGTACAGGGCCTTAAATATCTAACTGATTTTGCACGTTTTTAAATTTATATTTTACAATAAAAATTCTGTTTTTCTGCATTTTGCGCGACTAGGCGTTTCATCATCTGAACCACATTACCCAGAGCACAGAGCTCGCTTGTGATTGGTTGACTACATCTGAACTACATTACCCAGAGCACAGAGCTCGCTTCTGATTGGTTGACCAGAGCACAGAGCTCGCTTCTGATTGGTTGACTACATCTGAACTACATTACCCAGAACACAGAGCTTGCTTGTGATTGGTTGACTACAGAGTGACCGTTTCCTGACGCGAACAAGCGCGCGAGAGAAATTTCAGCAAAGGTAAATCGACGTTTGCAGCTTTAAATGGCTTTTTCGCCGCGTTTGAAGTTTGCTACTCGATCACTTTTAATTTAGAGCACGTTACGCTTTTGTTTTTGTGTACAGAGTGAATAGTTTTTGACGCTTTCACTTTGTTTTAAATGAACATTGGTGTTCGTTGCTTTCAGCCTCGTGAAGGAAGGGAAGCTGCTGCTACTGCTCAGCTAACGGTATGTTGAGCTAGCTCTGGCTGGACTGTTGTGAACTCTGCATAGTTTGAACTGAGTAAAATAAATGAATAAAGTTTGAACTGAGTGGTTTATGGTTGTTGTTGTAGGAAGAGCAGGATGACAGGACTGTTACAACAGCCAGGGTACGAAGAGGAGAGGCTGCAGAGAGTCTCAGAGCTGCTGCCCTGCAGGGAAGTCCAGGCTGGGATGTTGCTGTCCCTCATGGGAGAGGTAATACTTAGTTTATATGACAATAAATAGAAAGTTCATACTACAGAAGTCTGCTTTGTAGTTTTAAAAGAATTGACCTTTGGTAGTGGTTTTACACGGTTAATAACAAAGCACCTGTTTTTAAAATGTGTAGATAGGATTGTTAGTGTAGACTTAGCTAAATATATTTTATATAACACATTTATAAACAACAAAATGCTTTACAAGCTGGTTAAAAAAATAGGATAAAATGAGCTAGAAAAGTCTGCTCATTAAAACTAACAGGTGCATTAGAATACAGTAGGCTACAAAAAAAAAAAGAAAAAAAGAAAACAGTAGTGATGAGCAAATGGAGCTTTTATGAAGTATTGAACGAGTTGGGCCAAATGTCAATGTCAATTTATTTATAAAGCACATAAAAACAACAGAAGATGACCAAAGTGCTTTACAGTTAAAAAATAAAAGAGTAAAATGCATCTTGTGCCACTGAAACATAATAAAGTTAACAGTAAATACACAACAATAAAACCAGCTCTAAATTTGTTCTCAGACTCTGCGAGGATCAAATGCCAAGTGAAACAGATGAGTCTTGAGCAAAGATTTAAAAGTCTCAACAGTCTGAGCGGTCTTTAAATTCTCGTGTAAACTGTTCCACAGCTTTGGAGCAGCAACCGCAAAAGCCCGATCACCTCTGGATTTCATTCTGGATCTGGGGACATCTAAGAGAAACTGGTTGGTAGACCGGAGTGCTCTTACTGGAGTGTAGATGTTAATAAGATCACATAAATATGACGGGGCCAGACCTTTTAAAAGCAAGCAAGAAAATCTTAAAATCAATCCGGAAGTGGACAGGGAGCCAGTGGAGGGAAGCCAGGACAGGGGTTATGTGTTCATATTTTTTAGTTGCTGTTAAAAGACGAGCTTCTGCGTTCTGGACAGATTGTAAACGATGCTTTAAATGTTTCAAAAATAGGTTATTTTGTTGAAAGTATAGCCATGATGCTTCAGTTCAGCTGAACACACCAAACACGGCACCTGTAGAAATAGACTAATGTAAATAAAAATTTAATTTGAGCCCACACTGGCTTATGACTTAAAATCACATACATTATTTTACTGAAATTACATTAAATACATGGGTTAAATGGGTAATATCTTCACTGCTGAACATTACTATAATTTTTTTTTTTACATTTAAATGCCAAAACCACCTTATCATGAGCAAGCAGAATTACGTGTTCCCACATGTTAGAACAACCTCTTTTCCTGGCTGGCTCCAAAATTACTCAATTTCAACTAAATCAACAACACAACAGCAAAAACACCACCTCTCCCTACACATTGCAAACATTTTAGAGCTGTTTTATAGTGTTGAGCGCTCTGAATTCAAAACTGTCTCAACCTGTCAGAATCAAGACAAAGCGGTGTCAGGAAATCAGCTGATTGGACCGCGAACCAGTCAAGCGATTCATTCCGTCATGTGACATTTTTCCGCACCGAAACAGGCTCCAAAGCAGTGGACTGATGTAATTTTACTGCAGGGTTTGAAGCATGTTTTGAAGTTTTTGTTTCATACTACCATCATCACTAGAAAACAGCACAATGCAAAAAGTCTAATGGGCTTTAAACTAAACTAGAATTAAAGCCTGTTAAAAAACGAGTTTTAATGAGCAAGTTAAAAGACAGACTGTAGTCTGTGCATCTGGAAAATATTGACAGCACTTCACTTTTCCACAGTTAATATTACAGCCTTATTCCAAATTGTATTATATTAATCTCTTTTTTCAAAATTCTGCGCACAATACCCATTATGACAATGTGAAAACAGATTGTTTTGAGATTTTTGATAATTTATAAAAATACAACAACAACAACAACAACAACAACAACAACAACAAGAATTCACATTTAGCACATGGCCCAGATCTCAGAGGAGTGGCTTCAGGACCACTCCAGAGTCCAGACTAGAATCTGATTGAACATATCTGGAGATATCTGAAAATGGCTTTGAACAGATGTCCATCCAAAATGATGGGAGTTTAAGTACTGCAAAGAAGAATGGAGAAAAGCTGCCTAAAGATAGGTGTGCTCTCAGCTTGTAGCATCATATTCAAACAAACTTGAGGCTGTAACTGCTGCCAAAGGTGGATCAATCATTATGCAAAGGCTGTGAATACTGATGTAAATGTGATTCATTTGTTTTCTGTTTCTAATAATGTAGTAAAAATCTCAAATCTTTTTTCACATTGTCATAATGGGGTGTTGTGTGTAAAATTTTGAGGAAAGAGATGAATTTAATACAATTTGAAATAAGGCTAACATAACAAAATGTGGATAAAGTGAAGCGCTGTGAATACTTTATGGATGACAAGTAGCAGGTCGTTCTAATCTAGAGTCTAGGTGTTGCCACTGCAAATCCCAGAGCATCAGAGTTTTTGCAGGGCTTTAAAGCTAAAATATTTCAGGAAAATAAATGGGAGCCTAAATATTTAAATCTTACAATTGATTCTAAAACAAACACGGAACCGGTGTAAATCTGCTAAAACCGGATCATGCCTTCTGGTACTTGTTAAAAGACGAGCAGCAGTCTTCTGGACTAACTGCAGGCCATGGAGAGAATTGTTAAAGGCTAAAATATTAAATGGAATAGCTCAATCAATGGAGTGAGGATGAAGGAGTCAAGAGTATTGAAGTCTTTTCGAGGAATGTAAAACTTTGTTTTGGCAATTTAGCATACCAGTAAAAACTGGTTTTACCAATTCTGGGCACTTGCTTCTTGCTTAAAGTTAAAGATGAGTACAGGTACTGCCCAACCTCGTTAGTTTTTTTCAGCTATATGTGCATGAATGATCTTAAAGCTTCTTTATGTTTGTCTTTCTTGAACATGATTTAATCCATTTAGTCTAAAGACTTCTTTTGTGTGTGTGTTTTTTTTCTCCAGCCACAGCAGTACTGCTACCCTTCCATCTTTATCTTTGGTCATCGATCCTCAGGGAAGAGTCGTGTGATAAATGTTTTGTTGAAGGAGCTGGAGGTGAGAAAGATGTTTTCCATCCATTAAATGAAGGTGTTTGTGTGCTTGTTACGAAATCCAAAATGGGAAATAAATTGAATGTGCTTTCCTGTTGAAAGAAAACTTTAATTTATTTCAAACAACAAAATGAACGAGTTTGTGTCTATGGTGGTTTCATTTTGCCTCCCAGACTCATTCCAGCTTATTTAAACTTGTAAAAACAAAGCCTCTTAATTATTAATCTTTTTTTTAGTCAGAGCACTGAGTCCTTAAAAGTATGATTTTTATAAGATTAATTTCTTATTTGTGAGTTTATTTTCTTGTAATTTTTTAAATGATGCATATAATTAAAGGTTTTAATTTTAGAATAATGTAACTTTATAATTAAGATGTTTTTATGGATTATAATGAAGATGAAGAATAAATAGTTTGAGCTTTTTTGTTTACTTAAGACATAAAATGTGCTTGGCTTGTGTTCAGTTTGCAACGATGTCATCAGACTGAGTCAAAGTGATGATGGTGTATTTACTCCCCAAACATCTGATCGTCTTTCACCATCTCTCCTCTTCCTCTCTGCAGCTTCCTCACGCCACAGTCAGCTGTGTCGAGTGTGTTTCTGCCACATTGCTGTTTGACAAAGTGCTGCTGTCCTTCTTTGGCAGCGACGCTGCCTCCCTGCTCCCCCGCAGTCCCTCCTTGTCTGACTTTGTACGCATCTTCCGACAACATTCCTCCCAGTTTCCTGCCAAGCAGACGCGATACATCGTGAGTTCTCTACTTTTAAGCCCAAGCAAAGACGTTGTTCCTCACTAGTCCATGGTGCATCCAGTTTTTTATGCTCTGTTTCTTTTTGTTTGAGTGATAATGTAATTAGTTGTGAGGCAAATGCTAAACAAAGCTCCAGATGTTCTACCCTGAAGAAATGAAATGGTAATTTTTCCCCCTCTTTGCCAAAACTGGTGTGAATTTAATCTAGTGTTTTGGCTGAAAGTGTTCGCTCATATATCACAATGTCACACCCTATAACACTCATTCACAGCTTCTCCTTTAGCGAGTATAAATACTACAGTCGTGTGTGTTTTTCAGATAATGGAAAAGGCTGAACTTCTGAGAGACGCTGAGGCCAACCTCCTCCCTGCTCTCCTTCGTCTTCAGGAACTGGTGAGAAAGTGCCGCATGTTGTTCTTGGGACTTTTATTAGATGAGGCGCTTTGTTGTTCCACTCTGTAGATGATGAAGGGAAAAGGAAAAGCTTCATGTGTGAGAAGTGTCCTTGAGCTGAGTGTAAAGAACTCTTTCATAACGCTGTTAAAAAAGAAAAATGCCCAACGCTCACTGCATTTTAATTAAAGACTCTGGTGATAGTTTTCTTTTATTTCCATACAAGCTGAGAATGTGTCTATGTGCGTCAGAGCTGCCCCATACTATGTTGAAGCCATAATAAGGCTGTGTACTAACGTACGGAGGATGACGTTAAAAACAAGAGTTTTGTATTTTAAATTCACATACCGTAGTTTTTGCATTAAAACAATTATAGGGCAAAGAGAAAACGTTTGATGCTGACATTTACATGGTTAACGCAGAAAATCTTTGCTAAATCGTTTTGTCTATTTCCTCTTTTTACAACAATTTCATGATTTTGTCGATCATATATTTGTATCAACAGCACACGTTTCAATAAAGGGACAGCTGGTTATATAAAGCTAATATTGAGCAGAGTGTTATTTATTTCTCCAATAAAATAGAAAATAAATAATTTAATCTTATTCCATTGTTTTGGAGTGTGCCACATTTCCAGTATTTAGTTTTTTAATGTAATTTTGAGACTGCATACTTTATTTATAGTAACAGTAGAAACATTTATTCAAACTAAAGCCCCAGTGGGTTTTAATTTACTGTATGTTGTATTAATTTGATTAGACTCAAACTAATCAGAGTCAGAGAAGTCAGAGAGTCTTTATTGTCATTTGCACCGCATGTGGTACATGTGATGAAACGAGATTATGTACACAGGGTCCCAGTTACATCCAACAACAAAATGTAAGAGAAAAACAGTAATAACATCTAGGATATAACTAAGAAAAACATCAACTAGAAATACACTAAGCACTAATGTAATAGAAAAACATCATTACAAACAGCAGCACGAACATGAGTCTGTATGAGCAGATGGTCACAGATGAACACAGCAACAAGAAAACAGATCAGCATCAGCATGATGTGATATTTTGCAGTGATTATTCTTATTATTTATTTATTCATGAGTCTAACAGCCTCAGTCTAATGTCTGTTCTAATAAAGCTGTTTTAAAGTGCCTTTGACAGATTTGGTTGTTTGGGCTTGATGTGAACAAAGTTTATTTTTTTCAAACAGAATATAAAATGAGCCACTTTCTTCTGTGAAGCTGTGATTTTTGTGAATTTCTTGCTGCACACAGCACAGCCTCATTTCGGTTTTCTCTTTTTGTTAGTGAGCGTCACGGTGAGGTTTCTGACTCGCTGACAGTTTGTCTTTATTTTTGGCAGCTTTGTGACTTTGTCAGCAAACAAAACAAAAAAAGAAAAAGGTAAAGTAGCAGCAAGATGCATAAACTGCGTTTTGAGAGTAGAAAACAAGCACTGGTCTTTGCTTAGTTTACTTCTGCAAAGTTGGTGCAAATGATGGATACATATAGAGATAGATAGATATAGAGAAATATATAGATATAGTTAGAGATAGATATAGAGATAGATATTGATATATGGATATAAAGTTGGATAGATATAAAGTTAAATATACCGTAGATATAGAGTTATATATAGGTATAGTTAGATATAGTTATATAAATATAGAGTTAGATATAGTTATATACCGTAGATATAGAGTTAGATACAGTACAGTATACCGGGTAGATAATATAGTTATATGTGGATATATAGTTAGATACTGTATAGATATTTAGATAGTTTTATATATATATATATATAGAGTTAGATTTAGATATAGAGTTAAATATAGTTATAGATATAGAGTTAGAAATAGATATATAGATATAGTTAGATATAGATATAGAGTTAGATATAGTATAGAGTTATATATAGAGTTAAATATAGATATATAGAGTTAGATATATAGATATAGAGATAGATATATAGACATAGAGTTAAATACCGGTGTATATATATTTTTGATTCAACCTTTATTTAGACAGGTTAATCCCAGTGAGACTCGATGACTCATTTAGAAGTTATAGTTAGCTATAGATACATATATAGATATAGAGTTAGAGATATATATAGAGTTAGATATAGATATATAGATGGTTAAATATAGATATACAGTATAGTGTTAGGAATAGATATATAAATATAGAGTTAGATAGAGATATATAGTAAGATACTGTATAGCTATACTGTATAGATATAGAGTTAGATACTGTATAGATATATAGATAAGAGATATACTGGGATAGTTAGCTATAGATATACAGTATACATAGAGATATACTGTATAGTTAGATGGAGATAAATAGCTTTGGGGAGCAAAGGAAAAATGGACTTTGTGTTGTGATTAAGGGACACACTGGAAATGACAAACTCTATCCTTTATATTTCAGAACCAGAGACTTCATGATGCATTCAGGTGTAAATTAGGAACTTACTTGGAAATCCATACTTAAAATATTACTGTTGTTTTTACAGTGAACTGTATTTGTCTTTATTATAATAAATGTCTCATTTGTTTTTCTTTCACTAATACAACACATCAAAGCAGTGTTTAAATTGAGGGATTATTCTTTAATATAAACTGAATAAGGAGAGATGGTTGCAGCCATGGACACAACCGCTCGCTGAAGTTCAAGATGACATATTTGACACTTCTGTGTTTTCTTCAGGTGGAGGACAACGTTACTGTCATACTGCTCAGTGAAATCGTTTGGGACACATTCAGACCAAACACCGGCTGCTTTGAGCCTCTCCTGCTCTATTTCCCTGATTACAGTAAAGGTATTAGCATCCTTGCACAACATATTAATAATAATGCATGCTTTGCAGCGTGTGGTGTCAGATTTGTACCTGTGAATTTATTCTAGCACCTTAAATGACAACTGTAGAGCAAGTTTTCTTCACGGCGCAACACTGTTTAAATTCAGCACTTATTCTGAAGTAACAACCAAGAGAATCTACATTACTGCTACAACAGTGAATTCTAGTTTAGTCCACTTTTTGATTTGTGTGTTTGCAGGTGAGCTGCAGCAGATTTTGTCCAAGGACAGACATCCTTCATATTCAGCTGAGTTTTACTACTCCTACATCAACATCCTGCTGGGGGTCTTTTACTCCGTCTGCCGGGACCTCAGAGAGCTGCGACACCTGGTCAGAAACACAAAACTCTCCTCAGTCACTGCAGCCTTGATGTTGATTTGTTGCATCAGTAATTTATTGTTTTGTCCAACCAGGCTGCTCTCAACTTTCCCAAGTTTTGTGAGCCTGTAGAAGCAGGAAAAGGTAAAGAATGAATATGAATACACATTAAAAAAAACAAAAGTGAAGTACAGTAAAAACAAGAGCTGAGTGTTTTAATAGGTTTTACTTTCTTGTAGGGGTGCATGATATTGGATTTTTGGCTTATATCCGATATGCCGATATGTTAAAACTTATTTGGTTGATAACCGTTACCAATACCGATATTTTTCCCCCTAGACCAGGGGTCTGCAACATGCCGCTTTGGAGCCACCTGTGGCTCTTTGGTCCCTCTGCAGCGGCTCTTTCAAGCTTTGGCCAAAACTAACATAAAACTGAATTTTATAGGATGTTGTACCCACAACAAAAAATGACTAGTTTTAGCTGTTTTTCTGTCATTTCCTTTGCAAATATGTGGACACTAGTACAAATACACAGAGTAAATTATACTCCTTTAACTTTATGCTTTTTTTTTCTTCTTTAAAGTAGGATACTCAATTTCTCCACAATTAAAAACAACACATAAGCCTGAACTGTTCATTGTTTGTTTTACAAAAAATATATATTTTCTTTTACAAGAATCCAGCCTTCTGTGATAGACTTGCAACCTGGATATGAGCACCAGTGATCCCCCACAACCCAGAAAGTAAAAAGCAAGTAAAGATAATGGATGGATGGAATCCAGTCTTTTCTTTTGTCTCAAAATGGAAAAATATCAATAAATGTTAACAATCATTAGATGTTTTTAGTTTTATAACTTAACGCCTACTGGCCAGAAAACCTCCCTCTAACAAACTTAAAGTGGGCCATGGGCCACCAGTTGATAATGACAACTGCAGTGAGTTTTGCAGCTCTGGACACATTTAATCTAGTGAACAAAGGGGCAGAAATGGCTCTTTTGATCCTAAAGGTTGCAGACCCCTGCCCTAGACTTACTGAGACTACTCTACTCTACAAGTCTACTGTGGAATTAAAATACTGCATTATTCTGCATGATGTAACATATAATATATATTTAAAAAACAGCGCCTTTCACATTGGTGAGTTATTTTAATGGAATGGCCAATGCCCGATATTTAACTTTATCGTTAATATTGGCTGATACCGATACCATGCCAATAATATCGTGCATCCCTACTTTCTTCTGAATGTAAACTAAGGTTTGAGTCCAAATTGTGGTTATATTTTTAACAACTTTTGTCATTTTTGTTGATTTGCCTTTAAATTTACTTGCTTTATATATAAAACATTAATAAACACGTTATCCCTGTGGAAATGTACATTTAGTGAAAGAGACTGACGCACACAAGCTGTGGAAAAATATCGAACCTCATCTGAAAAAGGCCATGCAGACAGTTTATCTCCGAGAGGTGTCCAGGTCTGAGAGTTGACCAATTCACTATGTAAATAATCTCTGTCCAGTCTTTAAACAGACTGGAGCAGCCTTTGTCGTTTTTCCCTGAGTGTTTTCTCTCTTCCTGCAGTGTTCAGTGGGAGCAGCTGCAGCAGATGGAGGATCACGAGACGGGAGCGTTGAGAGGTGCTAACACACAAAACCCTGTTGCACTCAGTGACGGCACTCTGAGCTTCACAGATCTTTTCTGCGGTTATATTTTAGTCCATGAGGCCAAACAATGCTATAAATAAGTGTGAGGCTTATCACTTTTTTTTTCTCTTCAAAGGTTTGTCGGCTCACACTCACGTTGAACTTCCTTATTATTCCAAGTTTCTGCTGATTGCTGCCTATCTGGCCTCCTACAACCCTGCCCGCACAGATAAACGCTTCTTTGTGAAGGTAGATTAAGTTTATCTCCAACAACTTGTACATATACAGTAACTGGAAATGTATTTTCTCTGCAGGATTATCTGAATGGAAGATGATGTTAAATTACTTTAATTATTAAATGCAATTCCCTCTCTTTGTGCTCCACAGCATCATGGCAAAATAAAAAAGACAAACTTTTTGAAGAAAAATGAAAAGGTAATTGCTCTAATCTTACCCTGCATTCATTCCAGTATTTTATATAAAAAGAGATTAAATTATAGCATAACATGATGCTTATACATTTTTTTTAGACAAGTAATCACCTTCTGGGGCCAAAGCCCTTTCCTCTGGATCGTTTGCTCGCCATTTTCTACAGCGTCGTGGACAGCAGAGTCGCTCCGACTGCCAGCATCTTCTCCCAGGTCAGACTCCAGCTGCTTATTAATTGCTACCATCTTTTAGTTGCCAATTATGCTTGGAGACAATGTGTTTCTTTCTGCTTTTATTGCAACCGTATTTTTTGCCTTATAAGTCACGGTTCTTTGCATAATTTGTATGCCCTGCGACTTATGGCCGAAGCAACTTATTTATGGATTTTCCCCCCATATTTATAAACCAATTTTTGGCTGAGATATGACCGTTTTCAATCATTCTGACTGGGGGAAAAAAAATTGAACATTACCATTTTCAATCAATAGATGGCAGCAGAGTAGTAGGGCATGCCGTTGTATCATGTAATGGGTAAACGTAGCTATAAAGGCAAATTCAAAAAAGTTCAAGACAAAAACAACTGGACTTTATTATACTTTACTTTATACTTTATTATGTTTGTCTTGAACTTTTTTGAATTTGCCATATCCTGGATGACTGAGAATCTTCACCAGCTATTAATGACACAATCGGCTTGCCATAGACTGCCACCTTTTTTCAGCTCTCCTGGAGCAACAGTCAAATCATCTTCATTTTGCTGCACTACCCCGGCGAAATGCAGCTGATTTGACCATTAAAGTGCATTTTTTAAGCAATAGTTCAACCGAGACACACCTTTGCTATAATTTCAAGCAAACAAATAATTGTTTTTAGGTGTTAATCTTGTTAACATTATCCACTGGCGTGGTGCCAAAAACATCAAAACATGCTGCTGTTCAACCTCTCCTGAAAAAAAAAAACGTGACCCCTCAGTAGTATCCCAACTTCAGGCCTGTCTCCAGACTCCCATTTGTTTTTAAACTTCTAGAGAAAATGGTCAAGTGAGTCCCAGTTGAAGTACTTCCTGGAGGATCACGCTATCCTTGAGTTATTCCAATCTGGCTTTAAATCTCTCCACAGCACTGAAACTGCCCTACTGAAGGTTTTTAATGACATCTTCCTATCCAAAGTCACTGGTGACTCTGTGCTGCTTGTCCTATTGGACCTTACATCTGCTTTCGACACCATTGACCATGAGATCCTCATTGCTAGGTTGGAGCAGTGGGTGGGCATCACAGGGTCAGCCCTCAATTGGTTCAGATCCTACCTCACTGACAGATCCTTTTGTGTTTCCATCAACGATTTTAGTTCTGCAGCGGCGACACTTAAATGGGGGGTTCCGCAGGGGTCCATCCTGGGTCCTCTCCTATTCTCCTTATACCTGCTGCCACTCGGTGCTATTTTCCGGAAACACAACATACCTTTCCACTTCTACGCCGATGACTGTCAAATTTACTTCCCCCTAAGACACAATGGTACATGCTCTATTCAACCTCTGCTCGACTGCCTGGCTGACATCAGGGACTGGATGGCTTTAAATTTCTTAAGTTTCAATGAAAAGAAGTCTGAAGCCATGTTGTTCCCTCCCAATGACACAATCACGAACCACTGCATCGACCTTTCTGCTCTAGCCCTGTCTGAAAAACAAAAAGTCACAAATCTGGGAGTGATAATGGATCCTTCCATGAAACTCAACAGTCATGTAAATATGATCGTTAAATCCTGTTTTTTCCAGCTGAGGTGACTGTCTAAGCTGAAGCCCATATTATCAAAAAACAACCTGGAGACAGTGATTCACGCATTTATTACATCTAGGCTTGATTACTGCAATTCACTTCTGTTTGGTATCAGTCAGACCACCATTGCACGATTACAACTACGGTAGTCCAGAACGCAGCAGCCCGATTTTTAACCAGTACAGGCAAAAGAGAGCACATTACACCAGTCTTGGCCTCCCTGCACTGGCTACTGGTTCATCTTCGAATCCAGTTCAAAATACTCCTGTATGTCTACAAATCGCTGAACAGTCTCGCCCCCCACATTTCTCTGATTTGATACACCCATATGCCCCACCACGTTCTCTGAGGTCAGCGGACCAGTTACTTTTAACAGTTCCAGGAACTTGTCTTAAATGTAGAGGTGACAGGGCCTTCTCTGTAGCAGGCCCAAGACTTTGGAATGAGTTACTTCTGCTCGTCAGACAGGCCCCCTACTAGGGCTGAACGATTTTGGAAAATAATCTAATTGCAATTTTTTTCCTAAAAAATGCAATTGCGATTTAAAACGCGATTATTGTTTTTATATCTTCTCAAGTATTTTTCAACAAACAGAAGCAAAAAATCTGTTTTGTAATAAACAATATCAGATTTATTTAAAGCAGAGATTACAATAAAGCAAACAAATCTATGCCTTTTCTTTTCACCATTTCTATTTTTTCTTGTTTCATAAACATAATAGTAAACATGTTAAGTGAACTTCCTAACTACTGTCTGAACTTCACATGACAGTTAATAAATAAATATAAAAAATTAGATATAAAAAAAATTACTGTTTGAAGTTCAAACAGTTCGGTCAGTGATCCCTGTCGGCTGATACTTTGCTTACTTGAAGTTGAAGCACTGGTTGTTGTCATTCTAGCCATGCAACCATCGTAAATGTCTTTGTGGTGTTTTTTTTTTAAGTGTTGATAAAGATTTGTGTCGCATAACCAGTCAAATTGCAGCCTTCGCGATTAGAAAATCTCATTTTATCATATTGCGATACAGTATTATTGCAAATGCAATTGATTGTTCAGCCCTACCCCCTACCCTCCCTCTCAGTTTTCAAATCCCGTTTAGACTCACTACTATTCCGTTGCTTTCAACACATCTGTGTTTGGTCGTTACCGTATGTTTATTATCTGCAATGATTTTATGTCTATTTTTTTTTTTACTTCATTTTGTGTGTTGCCTGTTGTTTGTTTGTTTGTACAGCACTTTGGTTGGCCTTGTCGCTGTTTTAAGTGCTCTATAAATAAAATGGTATGGCATGATATGGTTTGGTTAAATTATAGTTAAAGTCCTCCCG
>JBBPBX010051829.1:0-24436 GCA_038048925.1 Garcialebias charrua
ATGCAGATGAACGGTTTGAATATTAATTCAAATTGTGGCTGTACTCAGTAACGACTACTGGTTTTAAAAGTAGCGAAGTAGATTAAATGGTCTAAATTGTACTTGAGTATGAGTAAAATTACACACTCGAAAAAAATACTCATAAAAGTACAAGTACCCCCAGTAATCTACTTCATTACAGTAATGCGAGTATTTGTAATTCATTACTTCCATCTCTGGTATGCAAAAGCAGAAAATTAAGGGTCATCCATGTTTTTATGGCTTTAAGACATAAGTAATCATCAGTCACGGCATTTTCACAGGAAACGACATTTCTCTAGTTTTTCTGCCAAGATGATTTTAGTCTAAAGCTCGGAGATGAAAGGTGACGGTATACCGGTACGTTCCTTCTAATGCCCTTTTTATTTCCCTCTTGTTTTCTTTTGCTTCTGTCGTGTGTGTGCGTCACAGTGGGACACTGCGGGTCAGGAGAGGTTTCGTACCATCACCTCCAGCTACTACCGTGGAGCCCATGGCATCATAGTTGTGTACGATGTGACGGATCAGGTGAGCCAGTCTGATCAAAGTAGCAGATGATTATGGATCCACCATTCAGCCTCTGAACCACACTGACATGTTGCAGGGATCTGATCAATGCTGTTGTTAATATTTTAGTTGTTCTGTCTGTGCCTTCATGCTGTCAGGAGTCTTACAACAACGTCAAACAGTGGCTTCAGGAAATCGACCGTTACGCCAGTGAAAATGTCAACAAGCTCCTGGTGGGCAACAAGTGTGACCTAACGACAAAGAAAGTTGTGGATTACACAACAGCCAAGGTATGGCAGGCTTCTAATGCAAAGTACTGAACTGGAGGTCTGTCTGTAATAAAAACACATTTTATTGTCCACCTGCAAGATGCTGACAATAATGTGTCACAACCAGGCTCAGGATGACAAAAAACAAAAACACTTCCTTTGTAGGGTGGCCGTATTCAGCCTAAGGGATGGGGGGAGGAGCTCCGTCATTCGTGGAAGAGAAGCTCAAAGTGAACCACTCCTCCAGATCAGAAGGAGTTAGCTGAGTGAAATGAAGTTGCTCCAGGCAAGTTGGACAAAGGTGGCAGGCTATGGCAAGCCGCGTCGGCCCAATTCCTTTATCTCTGTTGCCTGGTTTTTAAGCAATTCAGCCAGAACGTCCACTTTATGGGAGATAACTGCCAAAATATTCCCGGTAATTTCCTCAATGACTTGGCGGAGAGCCGGGTCGAGTGTGCCGGTCCCGCTAGCAACTGGTAGCCCCGCAGCTAGCTCCGTGTTAGCCATGCTACCTGCGTTAGCCAGTTGAGACTCTGCGTCATCGGCCTTGGTAGTTTTCTTCACGGTTTTAGGCGGCATTGTGCTGGGATAAGTCAGAGAACGCTTATCGACGATCGGATAGTCACATTTAGTTAAAAAATCTTGTTAGCATGGTATTCTGCCCAACTATAAAACATATGGTACGCAGCCCAACGAAGCCGACTACTCGCTACGCCGCCATCTTGGAAAGCCGTTGCTGTTGTTTTGAATGAAAGCTAACTAGCTAGCTAGCGGAAGTGGACAGTGGTTGCTTCGCAAGAGCTCGGGCGTGTGGATAGGCTCGTATTGTCCTGACAGTGATTGGCCGAGAGTTCCATTGTGAGCGCTACTGCTGGAGGGGGAGGAGGAGGGGGAGGAGGGGGAGGCTGGAGGACCGAATGGCAGCTTTTACACAGAGAGCAGTCTACCTGCTGAAACGCGCTCCTCCGCACGCGCCTCCAGTTTTAATCGGGGAGCTTGAAATGATGTCATTTTATTGGGGGGGGTGGTTATATTGACTGGATCAAATTATTGGGGGGGGTTATAACCCCCCCAACCCCCATGTAAATTACGTGGGTGGGTACACCGTTCCTCGGTACCTTCTGCACATTTGAACTTCAAGCCAAGAATGTGAGTCTTGCAGTGGAAAAAGTTTTCATCTTCTGCAGTTATTCACTTCTAACAATTGTAACTGAGCAACATTTTTATCTGCTCAGGAGTTGAACAAGTGGACCTTGGCATGACCTCTCGGATGTGGTCCACAGACAAACCATATTCCGGTTCGGAGCTGGAGACGTTCTGCTCAGTCAGGGGGTCCAAGTCAAACTGCTTTTTACACAAAGGATATTTGTGCAAAATAACAGCTCTGAGGATATTGTTCAGACTAGCTAGGGAATATTTTGACTCCCCTCTGAAGAAAACAGCTTCAGCTCAAAATCTGCTGAAGGAATAATCACTTTCTGAAAAAACTGAACAGAGAAATGTGTTATCCACATTGTAATATTTTACATGATTTCATTATAATGATTGAGAACAACAATCAAAATTATTCATGTTCACACTTGTTAATCAAATAAAACAAACTTCATTAATGATTTGTTTTTCTTTCTTAGAAACAGAGGAAGAATAAGGTAAACATTTCTCAGACTGTAGCTGACTCTGCGTCCCTGACGAGAAATGTGTAGAAAAACAGACATTCTTTTATTTTTACTTTATTTTTATTCATTTTTTTAGCATACAATCAATAACACGAACGTGAGGGCTAGGGCAGGTAGTTGACACGCATACTGATAGCCATTACAGTTTTATAGACCTTTCACCATATGGACTCACAAATCATAAGTACAGTTGGAAATACCCAGGTGTCTGTCCGGGTGATTTGTAATCACAAACATTAACTGTTACACATCTTTAGCTATAAAATTATCCCACTTTTCCCAAAGTCTCTCTCCTTTCTCCTTCTGTAGACGTATTGTAAACATCATCATTTCCATATTGTGGATCATGTTTATAATATTCACAAGAAGCTTCAGAGTAGGGGGTCTAGGTTGGAGCCAACATTTAGTAATCGCCTTCTTGCTTGCAGTCAGAATTATCTTCAGCAGGTATGTGTCCTTATTGTATTGAGACCTTCAGGGAGTATTCCAAGGTACATACCAGGAAATGAAAAGGTTTAAAGTTATACCCAGAGTTTCATAGATTACTCGATTAACATCCTTCCGGAAGGTTTTCAGCTGTGGATAGTCCCAGAAGATATGAAAGCAGCCTGCAGATACCAAACCGCATTCCCTCCAGCATGACAGCTGTGAGCCGTCAAACTTCGATCTCTGCTTTGGTGTAATAAAAAATCTGATTAGATTCTTCCAGCAAAAGAATATGCAGAAGAATCTTTATCTTTATCCATGATAAAGAATTTGTGGTGGACAGAGTATTCCTCCAAATCCACAACCAAACCTCAGGCAAGATTATTACATTTGCTTCCTTTTCCCATCGTTGTCTGATATAATCTGTTGAGTTCTTATTCATAAATGTAAGGTTTCTATAAAGTTTACCGATAATGCCTTTTGTATTTTTGCCTGCATATGAATCCATAAATATTTGAACTATTCCATGGTTCTGCATCTAGGTCATAGTTTTTGAGTTCTTTCCTGAAGAAACTCCGGACCTGCAAATAACGGTAGAAATCTTCTCTGCCCACCTCGTAAGTCTGGCACAAATCCTCAAATTTTAGTAACTCCCCATTTTTTATTATATTACAGAATGCAGTGATTCCCTGTTGCACCCATCTTCTATATTTATGGTCTATCAATGCTGGAAGGAAACGCGGGTGGTACGCAGGCCAACTCAGAACTCCCATTTGTTTATGGAGATTGACCTTTTTAACCACCTCTGCCCACTTCTTTAAAGAGAAACTCAAACACAGAAATTGTAATTGATGTACTTGGGGCAGCCCATCCAGGCATCCCAGGACAGACTGTATAGGGAAGTCCAACAAAGAGAGCTCAATGTCCTTCCATTTAGCCTCATAAACTGGATTACACCAGCACACCAGAGGTCTAATCTGGGCTGACAAATAATAATCCATCAGGCCAGGCAGACCCATACCCCTCCCGCCTCCTGATCCACAGGCAGCTGAAGGGTGGAATATCTTACTCTTAGCCTTTTATTGCTCTATATAAACCATGAAAAATGCTTATCCCACTCCCTAAATTGTTTTGCTGGAACCTCTACCGGGAGTGCTGCAAATATATACAATAGTCTTGGAAGAACATTCATTTTTATAGTTCGAATTCTGCTGCCAAAGTCGAGGGGAAGCAGGTTCCACCTGTCCAGATCCTCATATATTTTCTTATTTATTCGTTTGTAGTTCACCTCATATAATTGAGCCAAATCTTTTGTTAGTATTACACCCAAATATTCTATTTGTAATTGATGACAATTAAATTGGTAACAATTTATTAACTGTTTTCACGGCACAAAATGGAAGGTTAAGATTTGAGTTTTTTGTATGTTAAGTTTATAACCTGAGAGTCTGCCATATGTTTCCAAGATGTTCATAAGTGATGGAATACCAGATTCGGGATTTTTAATTACTAAAACATCCACATACAAGCATATTTTATTTTCCACATTCCCTATTGTCACCCCCTTCAACCCAGACTCCTCTCTAATGACCTGAGTCAGTGGTTCGATAAAAAGATTAAAGAGTAGTGGGCTTAATGTGCAGCCTTGTCAACATCCTCATCATAATGTTATTTGATTCGAGAGGCTTCCATTAATTTTAATTCTTGCTTTTGGTGAGGAATACATAGTTTTTATACATTGAATAAATCTATCACAGAACCCAAATCTCTTCATTACTTGAACCAAAAACTCTCACCCTACAGTATCATATACCTTCTCGGCATCTAGGCTGAGGACTGCACTTGATTTTTCTTTAATTATCTGATCAATAACATGAACAGCCCTTCTTATACTGTCATGTGTTTGTCTGTTACCAATGAAACCTGTCTGATCCTCACCTATCAGGGAAGGCATCAGGGTGCTTAATCTTTTAGCTAATATTGCAGCATATAGTTTGTAGTCTATATTTAAGACACTAATTGGTCTATCCCTTTAGGATCTGTTTTGTCCTTCCCCATCTTCGGTATGACTGATATAAATGCCTCTTGCCATGATGGCGGGAGAATGCCTCCTCCCAGAGTGTAGTTAAAGGAGGCCTTTAATAGTGGGAGAACAGATTTCTCCATGGCCAGGAGGAAACCCATCACACCCGGTGATTTGCTAGTCTTAAGATTTGATATCCCTCGGTCAACTTCCTTAGCTGATATTTCTGCCATTAACTTGTCATTTTGTTTTTTTCCTTTTGATGGAAGATCCAGAGAGTTAAGATATTTTTGAATTGTTTGGTTATCCGTTTTGTCCAGCTGTGTGTACAGGGCTGCATAATACCCTTCGAATGCTCCCTGAATTTCTTCAAGTTTATTAGTTATCTTGTTAGTTTTTGGGTTCCGAACTTTATAGATTGTGTTTTCCATCTGTTGTTTCCTAAGCCTCCACGAAAGCACCTTGGAAGCTTTAGGCCCTGCCTCATAATAATAATAATAATAATAATGAATTCAATTTACTGTATACCGCACTTTTCATTAATAAAAATCTCAAAGTGCTACAACAAATAAAACAAGTGATAAAATCAAGTAAAATCAATAATAATATCAACTAAGATTAAAGACAGAATCATGTGGAGGCAGAATAGGCCTGCTTAAAAAAATAAAACAAGTGATAAAATCAATAATAATATCAACCAAGATCAAGATAAAATCATGTGGAGGCAGAATAGGCTTGCTTAAAAAGAAAAGTCTTTAAGCCGTTTTTGAAGTCAACCAGTGACTGTGGAGCTCTCAGGTAGTCAGGGAGGGAGTTCCATAGGCGGGGGGCAGCCACACAGAATGCCCGGTCTCCCATGGTCCTTAATTTGGTTTGTGGAATGTGAAGTAGATTACTGTTCTGTGATCGTAGAGACCGGGTGGATGAATATGGTGCAAGAATGTCCTTTGATGTCAGGTGAAGTTCCGTGTAAGCATTGGTGTGTAATGAGAGCAGTTTTGTACTGAATTCTGTAGGAGACAGGAAGCCAATAGTACCTTTGTCTCATATATTTGTTATTTTTTCAATTTCCTCACTTAAAATTTTGTGAATCTCCTGCTTAACTGGTCTCATTTGTTCCAGTAAGGAAGGGTTTTTGTTAATCGAATGCAGCTGCTCCAATCTTTTTAAAAAAAATTGCAAGTCTGTTATTTTTTTTTCTCTAATCTTCTTTAAATTAGCACATTTTACAATTATTTTACCCCTGATATATGCTTTAGCCGTATCCCACAAATTTATAGGGCTAACTGTTCCATTATCATTAAATTTTAAATAAGTTGTAAGCTCCTCTGCCATTTCCTTTTTAAATGCCGTACTATTTAATAAACTTGTGTTAAGCCTCCATCTAATTTAATTTTCATAGTTAAACCAGAGTGATCAGAAATGTCTCTTTGTCCTATTATATAATCTTTCACTCTGTGAAGGTCCTTATTGAACATAAAAAAATAATCAATTCTGGTATGTATGTTATGCCTAGGTGAGTAAAAAGTAAATTCACTATCATGTTTATGGACATATCTCCATATATCTGTGAGTCCCAATTCTTGCAGGATTTTTTTTATTGCTTTTCTAAGCGAGTCTTTCCTCGTCCTTTACTAGTTGTATCAATTTTTGGGCTTAGGGGTAAATTAAAATCACCTGCACATATACATGTGCCACTTGCTTCTATTGCCACAAGACTAAATAACTCCTTAAAGAAGTTTATGTTACTACCAGGTGGGGCATATATATTACATAGAGTGACCTCTTCCTGTTCCAGTTTCCCCTTTAACAACACAAATCTGCCTTCTTTATCTATATGTTCTGCAATAAAATCAAACCTTATATTGTTTGATATAAGAATAGCTACCCCTCTTTTTTTCCAGATCTGTGAGAAGAAGAATATGTTTTTCTATAACCCATTTTTTTTATTTTCTCATGCTCTTCATTCGACAAATGTGTTTCCTGTAAGAAACCAATGCCAACCTGCTCTCGTTTAAACATTGAAATAATCTTGTTTCTTTTAATGGGATTTTTATACAATTCAGAGTCTGTATATTATAAAACTGCATATCCTCTAAGTACAAACATGTTTTTTCTACCTGCGTGACAACACTCCTAGCCCTCAGAACACACAAATAACAGAAACATACAAAAACAGAACTTGTCATAACAATGAACAGGTCTTCCAAATAAGATTTCCTTTATTCCTCTTCATGTAGGAGGAACTGCCACTAGGTGGGGCCCCTGCCTAGTTGCCTACTTAAAGGGGACCACACATGCAAAATTCACTTATTAATGTTTTTTTTACTCAACTTTGGGTATGTACTTCATAAAAAAACAGTCCTAAGGCCAAAGAAATGCACCCAGTGGTTTATTTACTCTAAGTAGATTTATTTGTCTGTGATAAAACGGTTCGTTCCTCACTTCCTGCGGTTTGTGACGTCACAAACCGCAGCCAACCGCAGCCACAACCCACCACAACCTGAGTCCAGCCCCTCACCTAGCAACCCCTGGTTAGGCTCAACCCACTTCTGTATTAAACACATGACTGTTGTTTTTCATGATTTCATCTCATCTTTTGTTTATATGTTCTTAATTTCATGTGTACAGCACTTTGTTGCAGCTGTTTTTTTTAAATGGCTTTATAAATAAAGTATAATTGTTATTTTTATGTTTTAGTTCAATTTTTAGTGTATTTGCGATCGCTCCCAACGCGCAGCCGGTAAAAATTAAACGAGCAGACCCCCGGCGTAGGGACCGGCGGCAACGGGACCCTCTTCTGGCGGATGGAGCGGAGCTTCAACTGTACAGCCTCGCTGCAGCCTCGCAGCAGCCTCGCAGCAGCGAGGACCTTCTCCTTACGGATTAATTTACGGGAGACACTTGGTGAACTTTGTGTGTGTCTTGACTGGAACAGCGATAACTCCCAAAATCGCCGCGTGCAACGAGCGGAGCTGGCGAACACCGGAAGAGGAACAAGCTAACATTAGCATCGGATTCGGGTGGTCTAATGCTAAAAGGAGCAGCAAATTGCGGCGCGCTCAGACGGGTTTCGGTAAGTTATCTTAAGCTAGCACTAACAGTAAGTCAAATGAGTAATAAAAAAAGAGCTAATTTTAAAACAACAACACATTACAGATACTGGCTGTTACAGAGGGCGTAAACAGATCGTTGAAGGGCGTGGACTTCAGAACTTGTATCAGAAACCGGTCGTTCAAAACGAAAGTTAAAAATGGCAGAATTAAAAAGGGTATAATTGATTATCTAAGAATTATTTTGTGTATTAAAATGAATTAATATTGTCAAGATAGCACACAGACATAACATAAAAATTTTAAAGACCTATATGTGGTCCCCTTTAAAGAAAGGAAACTGAAAAAGTTATTTATGAGTCACCTGCATCGGCTCTTCATCTCTCACGTTATGAAGGGGGGTTAAAGTCCTCACCATACTCCTGTGCAGAGACAGCCACCTCTTAACGTTCTGAATGGTACTGATGAGATGGCCTTAAGTTTTTTTTTTCTGAGGTAGCCAAATGTTTCTTCAGTATAAGTGAGGGAGAATATTCATCCGTAGCGACATCCTCGCTGCCTTGCCGCTGGAACACCTTTGGCTTTTCCCGTGCACTGTCTAGCACGCTAGGCGCGCCTCCAACGCGTTACGCGCCCACCACATCCGTTGTCAGAAGATTGTTGATCGTCTCCGCTGTGATGACTTTGGATCGGTTTGCAGCTGCAGGTCCTACCCTGAATCCACGTCTTCTCAGGTCCGGCGCAGCCTCCTCCGCGCTGTTGTAGATGACCATGCCGGAGTCAAAGTGCACGCGCATTTTGGCCAGTGGGGTTTGAAACCGGATAGCGTTCTCTTTGAGCACTTTTTTAACCGGAGCATACACTCTCTCCTCTTCAGCTGTATGGTTTCAGCATAGTCGTGATTGAAGAATATGAGTTTTTCTTGTATATATATCGGCTTCTTCCACGCCGCGCGGAGGATCTGCTCTTTAACGTTAAATGTCAGGAAACGTACCACCGTGGACCGAGGTGGGGCCCCCGCTGGAGGCTACGCACACAGCGCTCTTTGGGCTCTCTCTATCCCCAGATTCTTCTCATTGCCCAAGTCCAAACTGTCACCGAGTTCAGTTTTAAGCATGTTTTCCACGTACCTCTGCATTGAAGTACCTTCCGCATTTTCAGGGATGCCATATGTGTGCAAATTATTCCGGCGTGAGCGTCGTTCATTTAGCAGTTGGACGATAGCATCTCTCGTTCCAATATCCCATCTCTCTTTTTCTGTCATGCTCTTCTCCACTTCTCAGAGGCGCTCAGCCATCTCCTTAGTCTTGTTGATAGCGGCGCTAACCCGTTGATTCATTTTGTTTGTCAACTCGCTCAACAGGACTTTAGTTTCCTCTTTTAAGCTCATTCTCACTTGCGCCAACTCCTTCTTCATTTCTGATTTGAGGTCCTGCATGCCTTCCGCCATTACTTCACCCACCACCTTTCTCAGCGAGCTTGTTGTAGCATGCAAGGCCTCATCCGCCATCTTCTCTCCTTCCTCGACCAGGTGTGTTCTGCAAGTTTTGCTTTTGTGCCGCATTTTTAAGTTCCGAGACCGGACTAGTGCCTTCTAATTTTCATCCCCACTCATTATTCTTAGGAGAAAATAACTTTTACCGCGTTAACACATTGAATTGGGGGGGCTCTTTTATCTAGCAATGCAGGACCACTTTTCTATGCTGCCAAACTAGCCGTCATGACACCGGAAGTCAAAAACAGACATTCTTGAAGTCAGAGGTAATTTTAAAGCACACAATTCATGGTGAGTCTGAAAGATGAATAAGGGTCGAGGGTCATAATTAGAGCAGTGCAGCTTCATGCTACAGCTGCCTGTGGATTGTTGGTCCATTCCTCTTCAAGGGCTATGTGAAGTCGCTGGATGTTATCAAGAACTGGAACATATAGTTGGATATGTCGATCCAGAGCATCCCAAAGATGATCAATGGATGATGTGTCTGGTGAGATATTCCATTTTTTACAAACTACTGTGATTACTCTACGACTGAAGCCATAGCTGAGAAGATACAAAGTAGTGATAACTTTTGACAAAACATCATTTTAAAATGTCCTACCTAGCCTTTAAAATGCTCATGAATCAAATGATCATGGAATGAAACACATCCACATGCAGCTATAACCTGTCAATTAATATCAGCTAAAAATAAAACTTAAACAAAATACAGATCTTATTTGTTATCAATACAAATGGACCAAATTCAAACATGAGAAGCTTTAAAAAAAAAAAAGTAAATTTTAATCTTACAAATATAACATAGTTTTAAATACTTAGTGATATTATATGCAAATAAATTTACATTTGAAATACTACATTAGACATTCAAAGTTGAAATGTTCAGGGATACACCTGAAACAGGAAATTCCTGCCACATATCAGCCCAAATAAAAATAAAATATTCAGCATATTCACAGCCAGTCATATAGTATATGAAAACATAGCAGAAAGTGAGTCTGTACAATAAAACAATTGAATAAGCGTTCTGTGCCTACACACAGCAGGTTCAGGAGAATATGTGAGACAATTGACGTTATACTGTCCAGTATGGAAACACCCTGTACATAGGGATGGGGCCGATCCGATCCAGTATCGGTATCGGCCTCCGATATCAGCATAATTTACGTATCGGATTTTCCAATCCAATCTGCCGATATTTACGATCCATAATGCACGTACAGAGAGCACATGTGTTCCGCCATATTCTGTGACTACTGTCTTAACATTGTGTGAGTTAAACCCAATAAAGACACTCTGAGCATCACAACAGGAAACACCCAAGCTTTAATAGCACAAAAGAAACAGGTCTATATCACAGACGTCCATCTCACTCAGGGTGTGGCCGGAACACTAACAAACTGCTAAGCATTATGGGAAAGACAACACAGTCCACTCCCCTTAATAATAATAATAATAATAATAATGAATTCAATTTATAACGCACTTTTCATTAATGAAAATCTCAAAGTGCTACAAGGTGCAACAGAAATTAAATGTCAATAAACAAGTAATAAAACAAGTAAAATCAATAACAGTATCAACTAAGATCAAAAGTAGAATCATGAGGAGGCAGAGTATGCTCGGTTGAAAAGAAAGGTCTTCAAGCCGCTCTTAAAGTCAACCACAGACTGTGGGACCCTCAGACAGTCAGGAAGAGAGTTCCACAGGCGGGGGGCAGCCTGTGGAACTCTACAGTATATTGTGACCATAGGGGGTGGTGTTGCATGCACTGTTGCAGGACCATAGGGGGTGGTGTTGCATGCACTGTTGCAGGTCACAGAATATAGTGTAACAACAGGTTCAATCGGCTGAACCAGAAACAGTTTCCTTTGACCTTGTTTCACAAACAAAAAGCAAAAAATATGAATCTCTAAACCTTTAAAAAAAAACTATAAACATAATTATCTCTAAAACTAAACCTAATGTGCAGGGGTGGTTGACTGCCCCACTGTTTTTAAGTTTCGTTTTTGATTGTGGCACTATGAGTTGAAATTCTTTTTTTTATTTTTATTAAAACCCTTTTCCAATAGCTCCAAGATTTTATTAGTGAATATATACAGGGACTGGACTGTGTTGTCTTTCCCATAATGCTTAGTGGTTTGTTAGTGTTCCGGCTGCACCATGAGTGAGATGGACGTCTGTGATATAGACCTGCCTCTTGTGTGCTATTAAAGTTTGGGTGTTTCCTGTTGTGAGGCTCAGAGTGTCTTCATTGGGTTTAACTCACACAATGTTAACTTGGTAGTTACAGAATATGGTGTAACACGTGCTTTCCGTTCAAAAAATTCATTATTACAGCCTCATATAAAATCAGTGATGATGATGATATCGGAACTGGATCGTATCGGCCAATACCCAAATTTAAGTATTGGGATTGGATCGGAAGTAAGAAAATGTGGATCGGTGCCTCCCTACTTGTACAATACAGTTCTTTCTTTATTATTAAATAATCAGTCCCACAACCTGAGATGTGATGATCAATTACAAGAGTGTTACACACGGTATTGCATTACATAATGCATGTGCATCAATTAAACTTCTTGATATTAAAGGTGTGTTGCTTTAACAATATTTGAGTCTTCGTCCCTCAACATAGCTGGGTTATCGTACATCTCTAGACTTTTCCCGCTGCTTCTTGTGATCTTTTCCTCCTCGTCACCTTTATTGCAGCAGTTGCTGCATTTGCAGCAGCAGCAGCAATGTCTGCTACAGAACAACATGGAAGAGCTCACCACCTTGTCCCACGGTGCCATGGAGTGCAGGGGCCGGGGCAGAAAGTCCCAGCTGCGCAAAATCTTGGGTAGGTGGCGCAGGCATCGAGACTGCATCACGTTGATGATGATAACAAAGATAGCCAGTACAATGATGGGTACGCCAACACCCACCAGGATTTGCCAACCAGCCAGAGACAGGCCAAAAACACTTAGCGGGAGAACCAGGAAGCACAGGAAAAGGTAGACGGCAGCAAACCAGCGGTATTTAGCTGTTTTGTTCCCCAGACCTCTGGCCAGCTTGATAGGCACCCGTGTGCAGGGGATTGGATACCAAAGAATGATGCCCATGATGTTGAAGAAGAAATGGCAAAGTGCAATCTACAAAAATAGAAATAAAAACACTGACTTCTGAGCTGAAATAAATGTGGCAGATCTCTGGGCCTAAAGTTCAGGCTAGATGTCAACATGGAGCAGTCCCATCATTTTCACCACTGCAGTTGAACTTTTTTTTTTTTTGCTGCAATTGTTTTAAATAAAGTTCCATTGACAGATTGGACATTTATTACATTTTTTCGATACTTTAGTTTAAAGTTTTTCTATGAAGGCATGAGCAATTTGCAACGTTTTTCAAAACAGAAGTTTTGATTTAAATGGCATCCAATATTCCTTTTTGAAATTTAAAATAATGTACTCATTAAGATGAATATATCTTTAAGATGAAAGAATTGTATACTATGTATACGTATATGTACATGTATAAAGGGTGTGTAAATATTTGTGTAAGCATTTTACCTGCAGTGAGTTGGCTAGTGTCTCTCCGGGGCTAGCCATTGCAGCAAGAATGGCTGTGGTTGTTGTTCCAAGGTTTGACCCCAGTGTCAGAGGATAGGCCCTTTCAAGACTAATTACACCTATACCTGGTGAAATGAAAGTAAAATGTGTACGTTTGGGTGTAAATTTAAATGGGACCAAATAATGACTTGTTTGCTGCTTAAGACTTACCAACAAGAGGTGTTATAGCTGAAGTGAAGACCGAGCTACTCTGAACTATAAACGTCATTCCTGCTCCTACTAAAATAGCAATGTAGCCAGTAACCCAAGCGAAAGGGAAGGGGAAGTCTGTAATCATTTAAAAACACAGGAAGTAAGCCACAAACATCTCAAGAAGAGCAGAAAAAATTATTGCAAAGCAATGTTTGTGTCTGAGCTTTTCTGCATGACACTTCAGAACCGCTACACCTGGAGACAAGCCAGAAGCTTCAGGAGGGCTGTGCCTGTGCTGCTCATCAAGCATCACCAGGAAAACAGATGGGCTGACTATCAAACAAGCTCTATGTAGCATATGGACAAGGGTCATTTTGAAGATGTTTTTTTAGGTCTGTACCTGTGTTGAGCACTTTCTTGATGACCAGAGCCACCTGTCCCTTCAGCATGGAGTTGAGCAGCTTGACAATGAGGATGAGGCAGGTGCAGAGAACAAGCAGAGACAGAGCCAGGAGAATGAGCCCCACGGCTAGATCTGGCAAGTTAACGTTGACGAAGAGGTGTTTGCCTGAAAAACATGGTTGAAAACATAAAGAAGCTGCTCATTGTGAATTTTACTAAAAGATTCCTGCGAATCACTCTGTTCAAAACAAATCTTTTTGTCTCCCACTGCTGAAAGACAGATGAGTGATGATGTTTGTGCCCGTGTGCTAACTGATTACCTATTGTAGTCAACAAGATGGCTGCCACAGCCAACTGACCTGCAAGAAAAATCTCTAACCTAACTGATTGTTCAGTGCTCTGTGACAACTTCTGTTGTGATTTGGTGCTTTATAAATAAACTGAAGTGAATTGATTCTGCAGATATTGATCTCGTAGTTTAGACTGATCCCCAACATACGTATGAGCGAACAGAACGCTCATCCTGAATTCTGCCATTAACAATTTTAGTCAACTCTGTCTGACTGATCGCAAAATAGCTCAGGAAGCACAAGATGGATTTTCATGAAACTTACAGGAAATAGTCATTGAATGTAGCTTTACAACGGATTAATTCAAGAACGACCAAATTCAAGATGGCAAACACACTCAGCTGATCTTAGAAAAACTGGAAAATGGATGTAACTCAGTAAATTTTACGAACTTGCGGTGGTTGCTGTGAATAATGTAAAACTCACACTCTGAGCATAGTTTTCCATGATATTGTTTAAGGTTTGAACAAAACATCGACAACTTTTTCATTATTAGATTGACACACATTCTTAAACCAAGAACATGCTTTTATCTAAAAAAAGCTAAGTCTGGTCCTCTGGACATTCAAAAAAGAAAACAAAACAAAAAATAGTAGAAATGTTTCGTCTTTCGTCCGAAAGACTTCCTCAGTCTGAGATGCTGTATTCAGCTCAGTCTTATAAATAGCACCCTCTCACAGTGGATCAACCAGTTTGCTGATGACAGCTGAAACCAGCTGCTCACATGATCAAGGAGGACCATCAGCCTAACGATGGATCGTTAGCACCCTGATGGTTGTTTGCTATTCACAGAGGGCTGAGTGATACTAGCAATAACAGCATTGTAAGCATAGTTGCCAAGTCCGCTTATTTCAAGCGGCATTGGGCTTGTTTTTCCCTGGAGTCGCTTTCAAATTTGATCAGCCGCTTGTGGCGGTTTTTTGGGCTTCTCGCGGACATTGAGTCGCTTATTTGTGCTTGTTTTTCAGTCGAGCAGTAATGCGAGTGGTAGGTAGTTTGTCACGCCCCCCTTCCACGTATGTTACGTCAAGGCGGATGTTACGTTCAGGTGCAGTTGGCGCAAGCGACAGTCAGAGCCGGTAAAACTATATAAGCGCGAGCAATTAATGATGAGTCAGCATGAGCAGCATATAGTGACACAACATATATATCTTGTATCATTCAACTATGTTAGTTTTTAGCAAACAAAATGATAAATTAATGAAAATTACTTTCAAAGTGAGTTTAAAATTAAAAACCGTGTTTCTTCACGGGACATCCGACTACACGCGAATGCAACATTGTTATTTATTCTTTGTCTATTCATTCATTCATTCAACCTTTATTTAGTCAGGTAAATCTCATTGAGCCTCGAGGGCTCATTTACAAAAGCGACCTGCTACAAACTAAAGAATTTAGTGAAATGTCTAGACAAGACAACGCTAATATGAGCTCTAAGTGGGGTAAATATGGAAAAAAATATAATAAAGATTGGGAGAAAGAGCGTGCTCTTCAAGACTGGATCTGACCACGACCACAGATGGGAGAAAAATGCAAAATGTATTTTTATTTTTTAGACTGAATACGTTCTTTAATGTATAATTTTGCTTGTTATATGTAATGCCATAATAAATATGTTTATACTGTTTAAAACTGCCTTTTTTTACACAATGGGATGGGGTGCTTTTTGGGGCTTTTTTTTAAAAGAGTGAGTCGCTTGTTTGTGCTTGTTTTGAAGGAGCTGATCGCTTCTTTCGGTCTGGAGATCTGGCAACCCTGACTGGATGGCTTTAAATTTCTTAAGCTTCAATGATAAGAAGTCTGAAGCCATATTGTTCCTTCCCAATGACACAACCTCAAACCACTGCATTGACCTGTCTGCTCTACCCCTGTCCGAAAAACAAAAAGTCAAAAATCTGGGAGTGATAATGGATCCTTCCATGAAACTCAACAGTCATGTAAACATGATCGTCAAATCCTGTTTTTTCCAGCTGAGGCGTCTGTCTAAGCTGAAGCCCATATTATCCAAAAAGCACCTGGAGACAGTGATTCACGCATTCATTACATCTAGGCTTGATTACTGCAATTCACTTCTGTTTGGCGTCAGTCAAGCCACCATTGCACGATTACAACTGGTTCAGAACGCAGCTGCCCGATTTTTAACCAGCACACGCAAAAGAGAGCACATTACACCAGTCTTGGCCTCCCTTCACTGGCTACCGGTTCATCTTCGAATCCAATTCAAAATTCTCATGTATGTCTACAAATCGCTGAACAGTCTCGCCCCCGCCTATCTCTCGGATCTGATACACCCATATGTCCCTCCACGTGCTTTGAGGTCAGAGGATCAGGTACTCTTAATAGTTCCAGAAACTCGCCTTAAGCGCAGGGGTGACAGGGCGTTCTCTGTAGCAGGACCAAGACTCTGGAACGAGTTACCGCTGCTCATCAAACAGGCCCCCTCCCTCTCGGTTTTCAAATCCCGGTTAAAAACTCACTACTACTCCATCGCTTTCAATGCCAGCTGATTTGTATTGGATCGTTTTATTTATGATCTGCAATGTTTTTATGTTTTTCGTGTTGTACTTCATTGTCTGTGTTGCCTGTTGCGTGTTTGTTTGTCCAGCACTTTGGTGTGGACTTGTTCCTGTTTAAAGTGCTTTATAAATAAAATGGTATGGTATGGTATGGTATGGGTCAGTTGAACATGGAGGCCTCCACCCCTGTTTAATGATGGACAGTTTCTTTTCACAAAGATGGCCTCCTTTACTCCTCTCTCAAACCATCTTTCCTCCTATCAAGGATGTGAACATCTTCATCCCTGAAAGAGTGACCGCTGGCCTGGAGATGAGTGTAGACTACAGAGTCCTGACCTGATGATGTTGATCTTCTGTGCTGGGCCATCCTTTTGGCCAGTGGCTGTTTAGTTTCCCCGATATAAGACTGATCACAGCCCTCCTGACACTGAACAGCATACACAATATTACTCTGTTTGTGCCGGGGGACTGGATCTTTGGGATGAACCAGTCTTTAATGTATTTTGGGGTTTAAAAGCCACTGGGACGTTGTGTTTAGAAAATAAACGTCTCAGTTTCTCTGAAACTCCCGCAACATACGGAATGACCACTGGTCTGGGTCTGGGTTCCTTCTTTTCACCTGATGGCTGGCTGGAGTCCTGTTTGGGTTTCTTCTCTGCTTTCAGGAAGGCCCAGTTAGGATATCCACATTTCTCTAGAGCCTGTTTTGTGTGTGATTTCTCCTTCTGTCTGGCTCCTGAGTTAGTGGGGACGCTGTCTGCTCTGTGATACAGAGTCCTGATGACTCCTTCTATCAGACTGAGGAAGTCTTTCGGATGAAAGACAAAACGTTTCTACAGTTTTTTTTTATTTGTTTTGTTTTGTTTTTTGAATGTCCAGAGGACCAGACTTAGCTTTTTTAGATTTTTCTACCTGGATTATTGAGCATGCATCAGGGTAACATGCTTTTAGTTTTTTGCAGAACAGGATTAGCAAGAAAACACTTTTTGGGCATGCAGTAACTACAAGATAAGTTTCCTAGTTAATCAAGTTAAAAATGAATGGTATTTCTACATAAAAAACAAAGCACTGGATAGTTTTCTTTAATTGAAGGCAGTTTTCACTGAAGAAGTGATGCGTCTATTAGGGCTGAAGTACTCAATTGCTTCAACGAGGCAGCATGAAAAGACCTATTGAGGGCAATAACTAAACACCAGCAACAGCTCAAAGGCTGGCATTGTCCTGATATCAGAGGACGTTCCTGTGGCAAACTATTTTGCTCATGTTTCACTGAGCATAGTGGCTCAGGTAATACTAACTGCACTCTGAATGTCCCCCACCTCCATTATCTCCCTCCCTCACTAAAAACTCCAGACAAGCGTTAAGGCACTTACATTTTTCTTGATAGTCAGTCCAAGTGGAGTTCATCTCAGTCCAGGTCTGGTTTCCTTCCTCCCAGCACACAGCACCAGCAGGGCAGCTTTCTACTGTGGCATTCCAGAAAGTCTGACAGAGAGAGAGGCGACAGAAACAGAAGATAACACAAGGATTACTGCAGATAATTATCTTTATATAACTGCAACACAAGTTTCTTCTGTTATATAAATACAAATTTAAATGGCAATAATGACTAAGGTGAGTTCTAGAAGGAATGAACATCACCTGCCATCTTTCGTGCCAAAGTATTAAACTAAGACCATTTTATGTACAGAAATGTAGAGATTGCAGCCATGTTGGTCAAACCTGGAAAATAACTTTAGGGGGCTCTTATGTGAGAAGTCACGCTCAGACTGTCTGTTGTAATAATAATAATAATAATAATTATTACATTAATAATGAACTTTATTTCTATAGCACCTTCCAACAACACCTTGCATTGACCAAGGTGCTTTACAAGATAAAACAAATAAAAACAGGGCACAATAAATCAGTGCAAATTAAAAACACAGCCAGAATAAAAGAAGGTAAAATATATTTAAAAAAATACTAAATACAAAAATACTAAAAGTTAAACATTAAAAGCCCTTTTAAATAAGTATAAGTAGGTTTTCAGTTTGGCTTTGAACAAAACCAAATGGCACGCTGCTCATGGGGGAGAGTATTCCAGGCTGTTGGGCCTGCAACAGAAAAAGACCGGTCCCCCCCCCCATTGTTTGCAACTTGAGCGAGGCACCTCCAGCAGATATTGACCAGCAGACCATAGGGCTCTGCTAGGCTGGTGGACTTTCAAAAGTTCTGAAATAGAGAGCGGTGCAAGGCCATTCAAAGCTTTAAAAACAAACGGTAGCTTGCAACAATTGCAGGAAAAATGTAACCTTGACAAACAAGACTTTTTCAGATACTTATAGCTCAGGAATCACTTTAATAAGAATATTAGATCATTGGGAAAACATGAGCAAGATCTTGTTAATATTTTTTATGGACGCTTATAAAGGTAAATCTTATAAAAAGAAACTTTCCAGATTATATGCTTGCTTAGAATCTAATAAAAAAATATCAACCCTATATATTAAAAACACTTGGGAAAGGGAGGCAAAAATAACATTGACAGAGGATGAGTGGTCAATATGTCAAATTAACAACTCCACCACCAGCTCGAGTCATTGGAGGGAATTTTCATGGAAGAACATGGTTAGGTTTTTTATAACACCTAAAAGAATATTCTCTCAGACTGGAAGAACTGATTTGGGGAATTGTTGGAGACAATGTAACAATGTAATGGCTGACCACTTTCATATTTTCTGGGACTGCCCTTTGATTTATACCTTTTGGTTCGAAGTAACCAAAGAAATAAGAGTAATCATTGATTTTGAAATTGAACTCAATTTTCAAACGATATATCTGAGTAATTTACTGACTGATCTTAACACACAGGATAAATACCTTTTGAAAATACTACTGTTATCAGGGAAAAAAGCCATAACAAGAAAATGGCGCAATGGGAGCTCACCAATATTGAAAGATTGGTCAGCTATTGTAGAAGAAATATATGAAATGGAAATGCTTACCTTTTCCCTAAGACTCCAGGAGAAGAAATTTAAAGAATATTGGTTGAAATGGGTAATATATAGGGAATCAAAAACAAGCTGAATGTCTTTAATTCACTAACTAGAGTGGTACTGGAGCATATATGCTGTGTAATTAGTGCTGGGCGATATGGAAAAAATCATATATCACGATACAGACTTTTTTATATCACGATAACGATATATATCACGATATATACAACACAATGTGTGTGTGTGAACAGGAAAAATTTGGACCAAAGTAGAAAAGGAGTTTCTAGTTTCCAGTCTGTGAAAGCTGCACAAGTGTGCTGAACGAAGCTGAGCTGTTGCACTGATTCAAACCCTGATGTGTTCTCATTCAGGAAATAAACCGACTGATCACGCATAATTCCTTAAAAACTACGCAACGCAGTGTCGAGGGGTTACTTGAGCTGGCTTGGTACAGTGGAGTGAAGCAGAACCCGGTTACATTACATTTCCAATGTAACCGGGTTCTGCTTCACTCCACTGTACCAAGCCAGCTCAAGTAACCCCTCAACTCTGCGTTGTGTAGTTTTTTCAAGGAAGACAAGGGGTTTCTGGATGATCAGTTTATTTCCTGAATGAGAACACATCAGGGTTTGAATCAGTGCAACAGCTCAGCTTCGTTCAGCACACTACAACAGAGCATTATGTTAGCTTATTCTTTTACTCAGCAGTGTTGTCTAACATTAACAAACTTAAAAGTACAAGAATTGGTGCCAGGCACATATCTAATAAATATTCATTGCACATAATTCATCTGAGTAGATAAGAATTATGTTTTAGAAAAGAAAAGGAGTTTCTACTTTGGTCCAAAATTTTCCTGCAGGTGGCGGTAAAACAACGGCTGCTAATAAAACCCACGAAGAAGAAATCCGCTCTGGAAGCTGGAGTAAAAGAAACAGAGAAAACGTTGCGTTTGATTCCGGTTCTGTTGTGTCTCTGGTCTGTTTTGTATTGGTTAACTGGACCCGAGTTCGGACTCGGTTGGACTCTGGGTTCTTGTCCTCTGGACCCATTTTGTCTCCGAGTTTCAGCGGAGCGAAATAATGGAAGCTAACAAGGTGAGCTTCCCCCTCTTTTTGGTAAAAGTTATTCTTCTTGGGCTGCCTGTGCAACTGTTTCTCCTTGTTGTGACACCGGCTTCATGCCCATGCGTCTCCATTGCTGTCTCGAGTTTAACAACGTAAAGCATGTGTCGCAAACCCGCACGTGCGTCAAACATAAAGCAGCGCCGTCATCTCGCAAAACCACAATATGAAGCTTCTTTGCGACAGTTATTTTTTTATTCTTATTTATCACGATAGAGACGATAGAAGGAAAGTAGCACGATAGACACGTTTCTATCGTCCCCACGATGTATATCGTCATATCGCACAGCCCTAGTCCAAGGGTTTAGAGGAAGAAGGGTGAGGAACAGAGCCCATACTGCTTGAGATCCAATGTGAAATATCCACAGTCTGTCATGATTTGGGGTGCAATGTCCGGTGCAGGTGTTTGTAAACTCTGCTTTCTTAAATCCAAGGTCACCGCAACAGTCTACCACAATGTTTTAAAAGACTTCATGATTCCTTCTGTTGAGGATCTATATGGAGATGCAGACTTCATCTTCCAGCAGGACCTGGCCCATGCCACAGTGCTTGACTGGCCAGCCAACTCGCCGGACCTAAACCCCATTGAGAATCTATGGGATATTCTCAAGAGGAAAATGAGGGGCACCAGACCCAACAACAAAAAAGAACTGAGAGCATCAAGGAAATCTTGCCTTCCATAACTCCAGACAATGCTACAGGCTGATTGCCTCAATGCCACGTCGCATCAAGGCAGTGATTAAGGCAAAGGGATTCCCAATCAAGTATTGAAGAATGACATATTGTTTTGAAAGTACTGTACAGTACTATATTTTCATTGATTTGTTGTGATCCTAATGTATTTCTTTTTTTTTTCCTGCAAAAACTGAGCAGTGTGGGCTGATGTCTTCATTCACAGTATTGTAATTTTTTGAAATGCTGTTTTCGTGGGTTTCATGAGCTGAGAGCCCAAATTATGTAAAAATAAACAAATAAATACTTGAAATTGTTAAAATTGTGGACCCTGAATCTATCATCTATTAAAGATGAGCTTTTTGAATGGAATTATGTAAGTTAAACAACTTTTCCACGATATTGAAAATTTTTGGAAAGGGTCTGTACATTTTGTGCAGACTTTTTCAATCTAAATAACAGAAGGGTCATTTTTATTTATTTATTTATTTTTATACTTGGAGACTGAATACTTTACTAAATAAACTGATTTCAATTAAATTAACCCTTGTTGTTTTTTTATTTTTATATAATACTGCAAAACAATGTGTTAAGTAAATTTTGTCAAATGAATAACTATGATTATTATTTTTTTGTTATATCACAAAATTGATCGTTATCGTCAGAATGCACTGAAATATCACAATATTTGAGCCATATCGCCCACCTCTACCTCTACCCCATCTCAGCCCTTGAATGGTGGATGGTTGTTTGTCTCGTTTGTCTCTGTGTGTCTCTGTGATGGACTGGAGACCTGTCCAGGGTGTCCCCCGCCTCTCTCACAAGCCGTTTACGCATTGGCCAGCCCTCAATGGCTCGGGGCTCCCCTGGGTGGCTCTGGGCCACCCGCGTTCATTACGCATTTGCCGCAGAGCCGCCTTGAAGTGGGTGGGCAGTTCTCTGGAAGTGGGTGGGGTGCTCTCTTCACGTGGGTGGAGTGTTCGTGTTTTAAGAGAGGAGACTCGGCAAAAAAAAAATTGTTAGCTGGATATATATATATTAGTGTTTCTGCGTTTAATTTTTGTTAATAACTGATCACAAATCAGCTTATGTTACAACGTAAATAACACGAAGCGCACACCCATTTCCGCCTTTCAGCGCGACCTGAATGTCATTAAACAATAACTAATATTGTCTAACTGTTGCGCGCAGCCAGGGTTTTAAAATATAACGAATAATCTCTAACTTTTACGTGCAGCTAAAATGTCAAGAGGAGTGATTCCTATATGGAAGGTGGACACCTGAAAATCCAGTCCGCCCGAATAGCTCAAAGCGTTAGAGCACTGCTGTTTTGACCGGGAGAAGTGGGTTCGCTTCCCGCCTGGGACAAAGTTATTTTACTTTTTTTTTCTTTATTCACATTTTCTTTTAAATAAAAAGGAGTTTGTTTGGTTAACAAACTCCTTTTTATTTACTCCAATAAAAAAATAAAAAAATAAATAACTTTGTCCCAGGCGGGAAGCGAACCCACTTCTCCCGGTCAAAAGAGCAGTGCTCTAACGCTTTGAGCTATTCGGGCGGACTGGATTTTCAGGTGTCCACCTTACCCATATAGGAATCACTCCTCTTAACATTTTAGCTGCACGTAAAAGTTAGAGATTATTCGTTATATTTTAAAACCCTGGCTGCGCGCAACAGTTAGACAATATTAGTTATTGTTTAATGACATTCAGGTCGCGCTGAAAGGCGGAAATGGGTGTGC
The DNA here is from genome assembly GCA_038048925.1 of Garcialebias charrua. Taxonomy (NCBI): domain Eukaryota; kingdom Metazoa; phylum Chordata; class Actinopteri; order Cyprinodontiformes; family Rivulidae; genus Garcialebias; species Garcialebias charrua. The sequence continues at coordinate 22,988 of JBBPBX010051829.1, forward strand.
GCTTCGTGTTATTTACGTTGTAACATAAGCTGATTTGTGATCAGTTATTAACAAAAATTTAACTCAGAAAAACTAATTCAGCTAACAATTGTTTTAGGGGTTTCTCGTTTCTGTAGTTAAATTTGAATGAAATTCAACCCTCGCGCTGAGGTTGTTTGAATGAGTCCCGCCCCTGCTGCAAACAACGAATCAAATGAGAGCAGTACATGACGTGAAACTGGCTCCGTCGGGCTCGGCCCGATAGAACCACGGTGAAGATGGTTCCAGAACAAGGGTGGATCCCGGGCGGAAAAGGTAAATGCGAAGACGCCGAACCCGGGTTAGAAGCTGGGAGAGCCGGGGAGGGCTGGCCAATGCGTAAACGGCTACAGTGACTGCTGTACATGGGCACCAGTGACCCCCGCAACTCAAAATTGAAGAAGCAGATAAAAGATTATGGATCAATATACAATCCACTTTAGTAAATTAGTTCCTGTCAGAGTTATTGGTTCTACGTGAGATTTTGGCGATGCATGCCAGGGAGTTGTCATGTGCTGGAAACACACACAATACACAGAATAAGCACTTTCTTAAACCTCATACAACCGTCTGAGTTTGAAAGAGGACTTTATGTTAGTTTACTGTAACCATTGAAATGTTTCCCTCCTTATCTGTCTATGTTTGATGCATCAGCTTTCCCTTCAAAGTGTCAGGTCTACTGGGATCACTCTTGACTCCAGGGCTCTTGGGGTCAACCCAGCAATGACCCCTCTTATGGTCCTTAGGGAACAGAACTGATAGTTAAATTTCAACACAGGAGCTGTGGAGACTTGTTAATAAGTGACTTCTTTCTGGAGCGCACAGCAAATCAGTTGTAGCCCCCCTCTGACAGGTTGTCAGTGTGGCTGCCCAGAAACAATACTCCTTTGTGTGAGCGTTTTTGGAGGACATGTTTAGCACTGTACACTGCTCCCATGATAATTACCGTAGCTCGCAATTTTTGTGTCAGAAGCCGTGTTAAAGTAGTTTTTTTTTTTTTTACAAACCGGATTCCAAAAAAGTTGGGACACTAAACAAATTGTGAATAAAAACTGAATGCAATGATGTGGAGGTGCCAACATCTAATATTTTATTCAGAATAGAACACAAATCACAGATCAAAAGTTTAAACTGAGAGAATGTATTTTAAGGAAAAATATGTTGTTTCAAAATTTCATGGCGTCAACAAATCCCAAAAAAGTTGGGACAAGTCCATTTTTACCACTGTGTGGCATCCCCCCTTCTTCTTACAACACTCAACAGACGTCTGGGGACAGAGGAGACCAGTTTCTCAAGTTTAGAAATAGGAATGCTCTCCCATTCATGTCTAATACAGGCCTCTAACTGTTCAATCGTCTTGGGCCTTCTTTGTCGCACCTTCCTCTTTATGATGCACCAAATGTTCTCTATAGGTGAAAGATCTGGACTGCA
>JBBPBX010051830.1:5529-24436 GCA_038048925.1 Garcialebias charrua
TATATGTGTAGCACTTTGAGATTTTCAGTAATGAAAAGTGCGTTATAAATTGAATTAATTATTATTATTATTATTATATGCTGCTTTGCCACTCTTTGCAAATGTCAATGCTAGAACCTTCAGTTTATTTTATAGATATACTTTTTATACTTTTTTATACTACTATGCAAAAACTCAGGACAGTATTACACTTTTATTATTTCATTTTATGCTTATGTTCATTAAATGTTTAGTGTTTTAGTGTTGGTGTAAATTTTCATACTTTTATACTACTATGCAAAAACTCAGGACAGTGTTACACTTTTACTATTTTATGCTTATGTTTATTAAATGTTTTAGTGTTTAAATGGTTACTGTTGCACCGAGGGACTGAGAGAAACGCAATTTCAATCCTGTGTATGTCCTGTACATATTGCAGTTCTGACAATAAAGTTGACTTTGACTTTGATCTTTGGTGGAGCGCGTCATTTTGGCCAATCACAACCTCAGGATAGACAGGGGGAGGAGACGACAGCGAAGTCTGTAAAAAAAAAAACTCTGCAGCGTGAGGGAGGCGGAAGTAACTCCTCCAACGTGTGGGTAAAATTAATATTTTTATACATGCAGTGTAACCATTGTTTAGTAAAATGGCATGTTGTGTTACAAATAAAACTAAATAAAAATTAACAAAATAAAAGTCAGTTGCACCCCTAAAGTCACTGTGATAAATTGTCACATTAATTTCATTATCTTAGCCAGGAGTGAGTTTAAAAACAGGATGTCTATATGAACTAGTTGAATGAGGTGTCTAAAATATCCTGATTCATGATCAATAATAATTTCAACAATTTTTAATCTGTCCACAGGACCTGACTTTATTTTGTTAGATGTCTCTAAAATAGTTAGTCATGTTTACATGTAGGTAAACATAGATGTTTAACAACTTGTTAAAATACACCAGAATGCAGGAAATGGCATCTACTTTATTCAAAATTTCTGGCAAAACATCTTCACCAGCATATTTAAGAAATGAGTTTTTACTGTATAAGTAAGTTTTATTTATATAGCACATTTCACAGACATGAGAGTCACATAGTGCTTTACAAAAGGAAAAATAAAATCATAAAATCACAGAAGTACTATACAAAAAGGTAAAACATAACAAACTCTAAAATCAATGTACAAAATTAACCAAAAGCCTGTCTGAAGAGATAAGTCTTAAGTTTTTAAATGCATCTGTTGACTCGGAGCAGCGCATTGTTAGCAAAATGTTCTGCTGTATTTGACTTGCTGCTGTTGTTGGTTGTTAATTTTTTGGTTGACACAATCTTTCCTATTTATGTTCTCATTAAATTAGGTTAGTAAATGACTTTTACCTGAAGCATGTTAAAAAATTACAAAATCTTTCGGGGGGGGGGTTGGCGCAACGTTTGTCACCTTTTTCATCCCTTCTGAGTTTGCAGGTATGCATATTATTATGACATTAGGGAGGGTACCGGCACTTATTTTTTTCCACTTAAAGCACTGATTTGTCCAATAAAAAGCACTGAATCCATCAAATCAAGCTTAAATGGACCTGAAGATTTTACAGATGTTGCAGCAGCTATTAATATTCACAGTGTTACAGGCGGAACATAAATCCATGAACAAAAGTGTGTGGGTGGACAGAGTCTAGTTTTTTTGCAACCATGTCCAAAAGTGTAAGGCTTGAGTCCTCCACAACACGTCTTGGTTTGTAGGTGAAGGAAATGGAAACCTCTCTTGTGTTGAGCTTTTGAGGAGATGAATGCCTCTCCAATGCATCCAGTTTTCCTGCACAATCTCCACAAGGTGGTTGCTACAGGAGCTCCATTCAGGATTCCTAATGAAATCTCAACATCCTCATCTTCTGCTCAGAAGTTCCAGCATCACCAGCCTGCTAAACAATCACTGCCATACTGACTCCATCTGTATCCTGGTCAATCTGCAAGCCGCTCTTCTAACACTGATGCTATTCGCAGCAACACCAACTCCATCAGTTTGTGCAAGAAACCCATTGTTTGATTTGATTTGATGTTTATTCATTCATTTTAAAAGAACAATACAAGACAGTTTCATCAGATACAAGAATACAAGTAGGATAAAATGAAGGGAGCAGAAAGAAGATGAAATCTTATTATATCTGCCCCTTATTTCACAGTTTGTTCAACCAATGATAACCTTCAAACTACATCACAAAATGAATAATTCTACTTAATTTTTCTAACTGTAATATACAAACTACATCACAAAATGAATAGTTCTACTTAATTTTACTAACTGTAATACACAAACTACATCACAAAATGAATAATTCTACTTAATTTTTCTAACTGTAATACACAAACTACATCATTCTAACTGTAATACACAAACTACATCAGAAAATGAATAATTCTACTTAATTTTTCTAACTGTAATACACAAACTACATCACAAAATGAATAATTCTACTTAATTTATCTAACTGTAATACACAAACTACATCACAAAATGAATAATTCTACTTAATTTTTCTAACTGTAATACACAAACTACATCATTCTAACTGTAATACACAAACTACATCAGAAAATGAATAATTCTACTTAATTTTTCTAACTGTAATACACAAACTACATCACAAAATGAATAATTCTACTTAATTTTTCTAACTGTAATACACAAACTACATCACAAAATGAATAACTCTACTTAATTTTTCTAACTGTAATACACAAACACACTAAGCTACATCATCAGTCAACATAAGTGTAATACACAAACACACTAAGCTACATCATCAGTCAACATAAGTGTAATACACAAACACACTAAGTTACATCATATATAGTTTTTGAGCAAGTCCTTTTTGACCTTTTTCTTAAATGTATACATTGATTTTGCATTTTTAACATCACTCTCCAGAGCATTCCACAATCGAACTCCCTGAATTGAGGTAGACCGTCCCTTTAAGCTGGTTCTGAATTGTGGTTTGATGAATATCTCTGTCCCTTTGAGATTGTAATAACTTTGTCTTTTTATAAAATTTCTTTGGATATTTAAAGGTAATGTGTTATTATGAGCCCTATACATAACTGATAAAATACTATATTCTACCAATTCCTGGAATTTCAATAAATTTAGCTGAAGAAACAAGGTGTTTGATGGGTGACTGAAATGTTTTCTGGTGATTACTCTTACAGCTCTCTTTTGTAAAATAAAAACAGGCTTTGTAATTGTTTTGCACGCTTTTCCCCAAACCTCAATACAATAGATTAAATGTGGAACAATGATTGTGTTATACAACATATACAGAGCTTTATCAATTAAAAAATCCCTGACTTTATACAGTACTGCAATTGATCTAGCTATTTTTGTTTTAATGGAATTTACATGATGTTTCCATGTCAGTTTGTCATCAATGATAACACCCAGAAACTTCACTTCACTCACTTTACAGATCACAACATCTTCAATTTCAAATGGATCGTCAACAATTCTCTTTTTGTTACTGAATATCATGTAATTAGTTTTATCTAAATTCAAAGATAATTTGTTTAATTTAAACCAAGTTTGTATTTTTATAAATTCTGTTTTCATCATATCCAAAATCTGTTTTATGTCTTTACCCGAACAGAAAAATGTGGTGTCATCGGCAAAAAGAACACATTTAAGAAGTCCTGACACATTTACCAAGTCATTCACATATAAAATAAATAACTTTGGTCCAAGCACAGAGCCCTGAGGAACTCCACAAGTGATATCACGGAGGTCAGATCTAACATCATTTATTTGCACAAACTGTTTCCTATCTTTCAAATAGCTAGATACCCACTGTAATGCTGGTCCTCTAATACCATATTTATTTAGTTTTTCAAGGAGAATGGTGTGGTCAATGGTATCAAATGCTTTTTTTAGATCAACAAAAACACTAACACAGTACTGTTTATGATCGACAGCATTAGTTATTTGTTCCATTAAATCCATGAGAGCCATTGATGTAGAGTTTTTTCCTCTAAACCCATACTGACTGCTACTTAAAATATTTTGTTTATCAATAAATTGATCCAATCTGGTCACAAATAGTTTTTCTAGAATTTTTGAGAACTGTGGTAACAAGGATATTGGCCTATAATTATTGAATACACATTTATCACCATTTTTAAAAAGAGGAATTACCTTTGCTACTTTCATGTTATCTGGAAATATTCCTGTTGAAAAAGATAAATTGCATATATATGTAAACGGTTCAATAACATAACTCATTATTTCTTTTACGAACATCATATCCATGTCCACCCAGTCTTTTGATCTCTTGTCTGAGAGATTTTTTACCATTTTCATAATTTCCTCTTTGTTAGTTCCATTAAGAAAAATACTGTTTGTGCAGCTTTTAATTGAATGACACACATTATTATCTACTTTTGGTATTTTAGCTGCAAGGCTTGATCCAATATTTACAAAATATTGATTAAATTCATTTACGATATCATTCTCATCGTGTATTTCTTTGTCATCTTTCACAAAATATTTTGCAATGTTCGTTTTCGCTTTATGACTTTTTAGAACATCATTTATAACTCTTCAAAAATGGCTTAAAGACTTTTCTTTTTAAGCAAGCCTATGCCTCCACATGATTTTATCTTGATCTTAGTTGATATTATTATTGATTTTACTTGATTTTATCACTTGTTTTATTTGTTGTAGCACTTTGAGATTTTTATTAATGAAAAGTGCGGTATAAATTGAATTCATTATTATTATTATTATTATTATTATTATTATTACTCGCCATGTTGTTTTAGTGTCACCATTACTCTTGTTTAATAAATCACTATAGTATTCTTTCTTGCATTTTCTTATAATCATTACCAATTTATTTTTGTATTTTTTATATTTCTCTTCAGCTTGTTGTGTTCTCGTTTTTAAGAAACATGAATACAAGTAATTTTTTTTTACAAGCATTTCTCAACCCTTTAGTCATCCAAGGTTGGTCGACAATATTTCTTTTTCTACGATTTCTTTGCACACAATTCTTTTCATACAGAGCATTGTTGTGTCAGGCATTAGTATTTTATTAATTATAACATTAGTAGTTACTTTCTTCTACGTAAAATAAAACTTGTGCTTCAAACAGGGCTGTTTTATTATGAATATTATTATTGAGGACGTTGTTTGTTCATTTTACCTGAACACAGTCAAGTCCAAGTTATCCAGACCTTTGAATGGTAGCATACAAACACTGAGCCTTTAACTTAGAGTCATGACAAGCTCGAGTGCTGTAAATAGCTAATTAAGTTATTTTTATAATCTTTGTTGAAGACAATATATCTTCAAAAGTGTTGTATCTGAATCTCATTCATATTGAGTTTGTTAAATCAACACATGCAAAGCTTAAGTAACACTGCTGCCTACAAAACATGCACAGTTTAATAAATGAATACGGTATATGTTCTTGTCATAAAATAACAAGCATATTACTACATGGTTATATTATACAGTAATGCATTATAAAACATATTTTGTTGCTGGATCCATGTTTCATAATCAGCTGTCTAACATAAACGGAACAAGTAAAAACTGTCCATAAACGTCAGTATGCCACATTATGAATAGTTCCCATTTAGTATTGGCTAAAATGTCAGTGTAATATATTTATATGAAAAGAAGAAAACTTAAGATTCAAATCTAATCGCTGCTATTAGCTTTTGTGAAAGACCAACAAAAACAGCAGCTTCTGTCCTGACAGTGTTCATCGCTACCCATCACACTTCATTTTCCAAATGGTCTCCACATAAATGACAAAATGTTTATATCAAGTCAGACACATATGCAGTGGTGGAGAAAGTACTCCAACTCTGTACTTAAGTAAAAGTACAAATAAACAGACAAAAATGTACTCTAGTAAAAGTAGAAGTACAACATTAATGTTTTTTACTTAAGTAAAAGTAAATAAGTACTTGCTTTTGAAAATACTTTATTAAAATTAAAGTACTTGCTGAATGTATTACCTAATGCAATGGTCTACAATATCATTAAGTGTGTGTACTGTATGTATATTTTCTGTAATACATTAATAGTGTGTCATTTGAACAATGCTGCAGATAATACATGTTTTTATTGTGTTTACTCTGTGACACAGTTCAACTTGGACTTGTGATTCTGTGCATCAGAATTTCAGGGATGACCTGCAGAGTAAAATGACATTAAGCAAAATAAGAATATTAAGGAATGATTATGAAAGTTTTTATTTAACACAAAGCAAAACCAATGTGTCATTTTAACTGCAGTAAACACAAAGTAAAAGTTGTCTGCCTGAAAAAAGGAGCATTAGACCAAACAAAGGAATATCTGATCATTTCAACTCCAGTTTGTCTTCAACTACCGGTAGTTAAAATACTGTCTAGTCAACCTTGTAATGGGTCAATAGTGAACAATATTTTAACTTCCTGATACCATTTTCAAAACTTGGACATGAGTGTCGAGTCATTTGGAGAAATCTCTTGTCTCCTAACATCCATGAACTGACACATTTTAATATTGCAGCAAGAATTTCTTGTTCAACTTCAGAAGAAGTTGGTTTTCAAAGTTTTTTTAGTCCAGTCTGGCTCTTTTGGGAGAGAGAATCTGTCCTGCTGTACTGAACAGTATTTCAATAGTCTTTCAATAATCTTTCAATAATCTTTCAATAATCTTTCAATAATATTTCAGTAGTCTTTCAATATCCATCCATCCATCTATTTTCTTCCGCTTATCCGGGGTCGGGTCGCGGGGGTAGCAGCCTAAGTAGGGAGGCCCAGACTTCCCTCTCCCCAGCCACTTGGAGCAGCTCCTCTGGGGGAATCCCAAGGCGTTCCCAGGCCAGCCGAGAAACATAGTCCCTCCAGCGTGTCCTGGGTCTTCCTCTGGGTCTCCTCCCGGTGGGACATGCCCGGAACACCTCACCAGGGAGGCGTCCAGGAGGCATCCTAACCAGATGCCCGAGCCACCTCAACTGGCTCCTCTCGATGTGGAGAAGCAGCGGCTCTACTCCGAGTCCCTCCCGGATGACTGAGCTTCTCACCCTATCTCTAAGGGAGAGTCCAGACACCCTGCGGAGAAAACTCATTTCAGCCGCTTGTATCCGAGATCTTGTTCTTTCGGTCACAACCCAAAGCTCATGACCATAGATGAGGGTGGGAACGTAGATCGATCGGTAAATTGAGAGCTTTGCCTTTTGACTCAGCTCTCTCTTCACCACGACAGACCGGTACAGCGCCCGCTTCACTGCGGACGCTGCACCTATCCGCCTATCGATCTCACGCTCCAGTTTTCCCTCATTCGTGAACAAGACCCCGAGATACTTAAACTCCTCCACTTTCAATAGTATTTTAATAATCTTTTAATAAGGTCATGGGTAGAATCCATTTTGGGTGTGTTAGTGGTGCTGTGGGTGCTCCCAGCTCAATGACGTTTATACTAGAATATATGTCATTGGTCCAGCTCTTCTTCAAGGCAGGTCTAATGTTACCTGCCCACTTTGCAGTGATTCAATGAACTATATCCCCTCTCGACATTGGTTACTTCAAACTAACGAACAAATAAAAAAACTGCAACGTGAATGTAACTTGTAACACGACATATTATAGAAATGTAGTGTAGTAGAAAGTACAGATACTTCATGTAAAATGTAGTGGAGTAAAAGTGAAAGTACCCACATTTAATTCTACTTAAGTAAAGTACAGATGCATGAAAAATGTACTTAAGCACAGTAACAAAGTACTTGTACTTTGTTACATCCCACCACTCCATATATACTACATTTTTCCCTGTTTTTACATTTACTATGTTGCACAAAAACACCTATTTGTAGATAGTGATGTATTTGTTTCATAAACCATGCAGATCTTGTCCTGTGTTTGTAAGGATGTGGCTCCCTCTGGTGGTCGTCTCCTTGTCTCCTTGTCTTGCATGTTGTCTGTCTCAGGTGTGTATGATTTAGGTAATTGTCTTGCATGTTGTCTGTCTCAGGTGTGTATGATTTAGGTAATTGTCTTGCATGTTGTCTGTCTCAGGTGTGTATGATTTAGGTAATTACCGTAGTCTGTGTATATAAGTTTGCATCTGCGTGCATGTCTTTGTCGGGCCATTGATCTTCCTACCCTGGTGTGTCGTGTCTTTGCAGCTCCTTGGTTTTTGTGAGTACAACTCGTCATGTTAAAGTTTTTGTATTAAGCCACAGTTGAGCTTTTGAGTTTTTGATATTAAAGCTTTTTGACTTTTTCCTCGTGTCTCTGAGTGTCCGTCTGCACCAATGGACTCACCCTCTCCCACACCACGCTGGATCATAACAGTGTTAGCTGTAAGTGCAGTAAAAATATTATACAGGACAGTCTCTTTGGCTGATAAATCAGGACTGTCATTGGTCCTTCAAAGAAAAAGAAAACTAAATAATGTAATGTTTCATTCTGTCATAATTCTTTATTTGTCATATTGCAGATGTGAAGGTGGTGCCATCATCTGTGCAATACAAATACTACACTTTATGAAACAAAACTGCCTTTTCCTAATCTGAGACATTGTCAAAAAATACAGTGTCCTTTTGGATAAACTATTACTACTATTACTAGAGTTATACATCCTGAATGATTCTTGTGCATAATTTACATTAGGTCAGAATATAATAATGTCTTAATTGGTTCATTTTTTTATGAAAGGTAAACATTCTTCAATGTGTACAATAATCCTATTTAATGACAAAGGAAAGTAAAATAATGGCTAAAGTTCTTGGACTTGGGTTATGCAAACAGAGTTATTGTTGGGAAGATGAAGTGTTACTGAACGTAAAAATCATCTCATTGTCCCGCGTTAAACAGCTTCTTCCTGCCCTCCATACCAGACAGGGCCTCCACATTCTTACGCCAGTCGGTCACTTCTTCCTTCTGTAAATACAAAAAGAGATGTCACGAACTGTAAACTGCTCTCTGGTCTACTTTATGACTTGAACTTTTTTTTGTACCTTGTCTTCGTCTTTCTTCACCGTCTTAAGGTTGGCCTTGAAATCAGCCTTCATGAGTTTGGAGGTGTCGGTGCACGCGCCCAGCATGTCGTCAGTTGTTTTCTTTACCCTCTTCAAACGGGGCTTCTTCATGCCCTTCAGCTCAATAATCTTATGTTTTAGAGACTGAATCTGTGAAGGGAAACATCTCAGCTGCAGAAAAACGCCAAAGTCTCTGCACCTCACTGAGGACTAGTTCATACCTCGCTCTCGCTTTTGGCAACTTTAACTCCTATGTCGTACCGGGCCTCATCCACAACATCAATCTTCTGGTGCAAATCTTTGCAAAGTTCCTGAAGACACGAACAGAAAGCAGTCTAAAGGTTGTTTAATAACTATGCATGACTGGATTTTATTTTGTAAGCGTACCTGGAGCTCCTGGACTGACAGACCTGACAGCTTCAGTGGCGGGACGCACTCGTCCACCACTCTTTGTTTCTCAAGATTTTTCTCCTCACTTTCAGCTGCCAGCATGGAAGCTGCCGTTGTTAGCAGCTTGGACTGAAATATATGTAATTAGACCTTAATGGACTCTACTAAACATTATGACTTCAAAAATAATTAAATAAAACACTAAAGATATGGCCTCTTCAGGACTGACCTTGATGAGCAGCCGGCGTGTCGCTGCAAATTTCTTCTTCTTTCTCTAAAACCAGAAACAACTTTTATGTACAGGTGGCCTTTAACTTTCACACCAATTTTTCAAATTATTACCTATAATATACTTATACGTTTATGATAAAAAAAACATGTTGACTCACCGGCCTTTGTTGTCACACAACACCAAGAACATTAAAAACAATAAGAAAAGCATGTTAACAACAAGAAACATTAACATTAATGGAGCCAGCTCTTTTATTTAATTATCTGGTTTTATTGTTTTAAAACAATCTTGGGAAATGTGTAGACTGCATGAAGTCGTTACTCACCCCTCAGACATGACAGCAGATTCTTTAAAGAAAGAAAAAATACATTTGTATTAGTTAGAAAATTAGAAAGAGTTAGTCCTTTTGTACTGTTGGTTGAAGATTATTATTGTTTAATCTGATTGTTGGAAAAAAGGGGCAGATATAATAAGATTTATTCTTCATTCTGCTACCTTTCATTTTTTTATATTTTGTACATTATCATTTATGGGATTGTCTTGTATTGTTTCTTTTGTAAAAAAAAATGAAAAAATTTAATAAACATAAACATAAACAAAAAATATATTTACCTAACATTTTCATCTGTAAAATGTCTGTTTTACCAGCATATTTTTAAATTTGATCGGTACATTTGTCTTGTTCTTTATGGAACAATGTAGTTTTTGAATCTCATGGACTTTCCGATCAATTTAGGTTCTGATAATTGTTCTGTATGAGGTGCCATTTGTAAAGTTACACAGTCAAAAACTAACAGCAATATTTTGGTGCCTTTAATAAGAAAAAAAGTTGTTGTTTTTTCAAAGTCACATTTTCACCATGTTATTCTTACATTTATAAATGTCATAGTTCCAAACTAATTATTACATTTACAAGCTAAATATTTAGTTTACAAACTAAATATTTAACTTGATGGTTAAATATTTAGTTAGCAAGCTAAATATTTAGTTTAAAAACTAAATGTTTATGTCCAAGCTAAATGTTTAATTTACAAAGTAAATATTAAACTTGCAAGTTAAATATTTAGGTCTGAGCTAAATATTTAGCTTTGAAATTAAATTTTTAGATTATACCTAAATGTTTAGTTCACTAACCAAATACATGATGAGAATGATATCGTAAATGAATTTAATCAATATTTTGTAAATATTGGATCAAGCCTTGCAGCTAAAATACCAAAAGTAGATAATAATGTGTGTCATTCAATTAAAAGCTGCACCAACAGTATTTTTCTTAATGGAACTAACAAAGAGGAAATTATGAAAATGGTAAAAAATCTCTCAGACAAGAGATCAAAAGACTGGGTGGACATGGATATGATGTTCGTAAAAGAAATAATGAGTTATGTTATTGAACCGTTTACATATATATGCAATTTATCTTTTTCAACAGGAATATTTCCAGATAACATGAAAGTAGCAAAGGTAATTCCTCTTTTTAAAAATGGTGATAAATGTGTATTCAATAATTATAGGCCAATATCCTTATTACCACAGTTCTCAAAAATTCTAGAAAAACTATTTGTGACCAGATTGGATCAATTTATTGATAAACAAAATATTTTAAGTAGCAGTCAGTATGGGTTTAGAGGAAAAAAACTCTACATCAATGGCTCTCATGGATTTAATGGAACAAATAACTAATGCTGTCGATCATAAACAGTACTGTGTTAGTGTTTTTGTTGATCTAAAAAAAGCATTTGATACCATTGACCACACCATTCTCCTTGAAAAACTAAATAAATATGGTATTAGAGGACCAGCATTACAGTGGGTATCTAGCTATTTGAAAGATAGGAAACAGTTTGTGCAAATAAATGATGTTAGATCTGACCTCCGTGATATCACTTGTGGAGTTCCTCAGGGCTCTGTGCTTGGACCAAAGTTATTTATTTTATATGTGAATGACTTGGTAAATGTGTCAGGACTTCTTAAATGTGTTCTTTTTGCCGATGACACCACATTTTTCTGTTCGGGTAAAGACATAAAACAGATTTTGGATATGATGAAAACAGACCCTCCCTGGGCTGCCACCTTACCGTGGTGGAGGGGTTTGAGTGTCCCAATGATCCTAGGAGCTATGCTGTCAGGGGCTTCATGCCCCTAGAAGGGTCACCCAAGGCAGACAGGTCCTAGGTGAGGGATCAGACAAAGTGCAGCCCAAAAACCCCTATGATGAGTACAATTAATGGACTAAGTTTTCCCTCGCCCGGACGCGGGTCACCGGGGCCCCACTCTGGAGCCAGGCCCGGAGGTGGGGCACGCTGGCGAGCGCCTGGTGGCCGGGCTTTTACCCATGGAGCCCGGCCGGGCACAGCCCGAAGAGGAGACGTGGGTCCCCCTTCCCATGGGCTCACCACCTGTGGGAGGGGCCAAAGGGGTCGGGTGCAATGTGAGATGGGTGGTGGCCGAGGGCGGGGACCCTGGCGGTCTGATCCTCGGCTACAGAAGCTGGCCATTGGGACATGGAATGTCACCTCTCTGGTGGGGAAGGAGCCTGAGCTAGTGTGTGAGGTTGAGAGGTTCCGACTAGAAATAGTCGGACTCACCTCAACGCATGGCTCTGGCTCTGGAACCAGTTTCCTTGAGAGGGGTTGGACACTCTTCCACTCTGGAGTTGCCCCTGGTGAGAGGCGCCGAGCAGGAGTGGGCATACTGGTTGCCCCCCATCTTGGTGCCTGTACGTTGGGGTTCACCCCGGTGAACGAGAGGGTAGCCTCCCTTCGCCTACGTGTGGGGGGACGGGCTCTGACTGTTGTTTGTGCCTATGCACCAAACGGCAGCTCAGACTACCCACCCTTTTTGGAGTCCTTGGAGGGGGTATTGGAGAGTGCGCCTCCTGGGGACTCCCTTGTTCTACTGGGGGACTTCAACGCTCACGTGGGCAATGACAGTGAGACCTGGAGGGGTGTGGTTGGGAGGAACGGCCCCCCTGATCTGAACCAGAGTGGTGTTCTGTTATTGGACTTCTGTGCTCGTCATGGATTGTCCATAACGAACACCATGTTTAAGCATAAGGGTGTCCATATGTGCTCTTGGCACCAGGACACCCTAGGTCGCAGTTCGATGATCGACTTTGTTGTCGTCTCATCTGATCTGCGGCCGCATGTCTTGGACACTCGGGTGAGGAGAGGGGCGGAGCTGTCAACTGACCACTACCTGGTGGTGAGTTGGCTCCGATGGTGGGGGAGGATGCCGGTCAGACCTGGCAGACCCAAACGTATTGTGAGGGTCTGCTGGGAACGTCTGGCAGAGTCTCCCGTAAGACGGAGCTTTAACTCCCACCTCCGGGAGAGCTTTGAACACGTTCCAAGGGAGGCGGGGGACATGGAGTCCGAGTGGGCCGTGTTCCGCGCCTCTATTGTCGAGGCAGCTTATCGGAGCTGTGGCCGCAAGGTTGTTGGTGCCTGTCGTGGTGGCAACCCTCGAACCCGGTGGTGGACACCGGCAGTGAGGGATGCTGTCAGGCTGAAGAAGGAGTCCTATTGGGCCTTTTTGGCTTGTGGGACCCCGGAAGCAGCTGATAGGTACCGGCAGTCCAAGCGGCATGCGGCTCGGGTGGTTGCTGAGGCAAAAACTCGGGCGTGGGAGGAGTTCGGAGAGGCCATGGAGAATGACTTCCGTACGGCTTCGAGGCGATTCTGGTCCACCATCCGGCGTCTCAGGGGGGGAAAGAGGTACGAGACCAACACCATTTATGGTGGAGGTGGCGTGCTACTGACCTCAACTCGGGATGTTGTGAGTCGGTGGGCGGAATACTTCGAAGACCTCCTCAATCCTACTGGCACGTCTTCCACTGAGGAAGCAGAGCCTGGGGACTTTGGGTCGGGTTCTCCGATCTCTGGTGCTGAGGTCGCCGAGGTGGTTAAAAAGCTCCGCGGTGGCAAGGCTCCGGGGGTGGATGAGATTCGCCCGGAGTTCCTTAGGGCTCTGGATGTTGTAGGGTTGTGTTGGCTTACGCGACTCTGCAATATCGCGTGGACATCGGGGGCAGTTCCCTTGGATTGGCAGACTGGGGTGGTGGTTCCCCTATTCAAAAAGGGGGACCGTAGGGTGTGTTCCAACTATAGGGGGATCACACTCTTAAAGCTCCACTGACATCATCTTTTAACTTTCCATAAAATGGCACAACATATATATATATATTAAGATTGACCTCTGATCGTTTTTGCTAAAACAATGTTAAATTAATTAGAATTCCTCTCAAAAACAGTTTAAAATTAGCGCCATTTTTTTAACACGATAAATAGGGATTTCGCCGTCGCAGGATGATGACGTCATAACAAGAATTTTCTCTACTGCGCAGCTTGAAAACAATGGAGGAGCTACAAACTCGATCCGTCCAATTTAGCCATTTAAAAGTTAATTTTTTAGCGGATTGTCTTCAGAGAAGCCAAAGTTATTTCCAGTAAACAGCAGGTTATAATGTTTTTCAGCTCCTGCTGGTTTTTGGAGACCTTCACTTCATGAGGTGAGCTGCTGTGTGGAGTTACATGAGCTGCATGTGGACGAGGCAGAAGTAATTCTACAACATGTACATCGTCTCCACAGCACTGAAATGGTAATATATTAGTTAATGTTTCTAATAATTATTCAACATTATTAGTTATTAGTTTGTGTACAAAACAATTTGCACAGGCTCCTGCAGCTGTTGATTATTTTGCTTCAATTTGTCAGCTTTGTTATTTAATCCAGTCAACATGTTTACAATACTTCATATTTATTTTTCTATTTAATTTGGACATCACTTGGTGTTATAGTGGTGTATCATTAAAATGATGGAAATACTGTACATGACATTAGTTTGACCCATTGTCTTAATATACAGTATACTGCATATAATATATACTGTGTGTGTCTGTGTGTTTTATCATCAATTCACAGAAATATCTTCACCTGAAGAGTGGACACAGGTGGTGGAGAACAAACCTTGAAGAGAAACTAGACAGATGTCCTCTGCATTCAGACCTACAACACCTGGACATCGTGGAGGAGGAGGGTGTTGGAGTCTGAAGAAGTTCTGATTTTGCAGATTTACAGCTGTAAAGTGTCATTTTTTAGGAGCTGATGAAGTCAAACACCACTTGCTGATATTTTTTAAACTCAATTTTTTTTGATAATCTGTTCATATTAATGTTTCCCCATAGGTTTTCATATATTTGATAATATGGGATGGTTTTACTTTAATAAAATGTTTTTTTAACATTCACCAATTTTGTTTTTACTAAAGTACTTTCTGTGAGTTGTAGATGAACGAATGAAATTAAAACAGATACACAAATATTCTCACAAAGAATAACTCAACACTAACAGATAATATAGTGTACTACTGTAACTTTATTTACACATAACTACATAAACACTTGGTTCATTGTTATCCTTTTTTTTCAAACAATATGTTCATTTGAACTGTCAGAAAAAATATTAAATTTATATTTTCATTGATTCATTTTCATGTCAATGCTCTGGCAAGTTGTAGTATTTCTGTAGTATTTCTGGTGTAACGTTGTCGCGGTCACTCAAGCACCAGACGTTCTGCTTCAGCCAACGCTTTATTCAAGTACACAAAACAACAGGCCAGTAAACTCAGAGTCACTGTTTGGCCGTGACCCACGCCAGAACTCCTCAGCCTCACAACAGGTGCTTCCAGCTTCTTCACAGAACCGCCACCTGTGTCCACTCTTCAGGTGAAGATATTTCTGTGAATTGATGATAAAACACACAGACACACACAGTATATATTATATGCAGTATACTGTATATTAAGACAATGGGTCAAACTAATGTCATGTACAGTATTTCCATCATTTTAATGATACACCACTATAACACCAAGTGATGTCCAAATTAAATAGAAAAATAAATATGAAATATTGTAAACATGTTGACTGGATTAAATAACAAAGCTGACAAATTGAAGCAAAATAATCAACAGCTGCAGGAGCCTGTGCAAATTGTTTTGTACACAAACTAATAACTAATAATGTTGAATAATTATTAGAAACATTAACTAATATATTACCATTTCAGTGCTGTGGAGACGATGTACATGTTGTAGAATTACTTCTGCCTCGTCCACATGCAGCTCATGTAACTCCACACAGCAGCTCACCTCATGAAGTGAAGGTCTCCAAAAACCAGCAGGAGCTGAAAAACATTATAACCTGCTGTTTACTGGAAATAACTTTGGCTTCTCTGAAGACAATCCGCTAAAAAATTAACTTTTAAATGGCTAAATTGGACGGATCGAGTTTGTAGCTCCTCCATTGTTTTCAAGCTGCGCAGTAGAGAAAATTCTTGTTATGACGTCATCATCCTGCGACGGCGAAATCCCTATTTATCGTGTTAAAAAAATGGCGCTAATTTTAAACTGTTTTTGAGAGGAATTCTAATTAATTTAACATTGTTTTAGCAAAAACGATCAGAGGTCAATCTTAATATATATATATATGTTGTGCCATTTTATGGAAAGTTAAAAGATGATGTCAGTGGAGCTTTAAGCCTCCCTGGTAAGGTCTATTCAGGGGTTCTGGAGAGGAGGGTCCGTCGGATAGTCGAACCTCGGATTCAGGAGGAGCAGTGTGGTTTTCGTCCTGGTCGTGGAACACTGGACCAGCTCTACACCCTCAGCAGGGTCCTGGAGGGTGCGTGGGAGTTTGCCCAACCAGTTTACATGTGCTTTGTGGACTTGGAGAAGGCATTCGACCGCGTCCCTCGGGGGGTTCTGTGGGGGGTACTCCGGGAGTATGGGGTACCAGGCCCTTTGATAAGGGCTGTTAGGTCCCTGTACGACCGGTGTCAGAGCTTGGTCCGCATTGCCGGCAGTAAGTCAGGCTCGTTTCCGGTGAGAGTTGGACTCCGCCAAGGTTGCCCTTTGTCACCGATTCTGTTCATAACTTTTATGGACAGAATTTCTAGGCGCAGCCAAGGTGTTGAGAGGATCCGTTTTGGTGACCTTAGAATCGCTTCTCTGTTTTTTGCAGATGATGTGGTCCTACTGGCTTCATCAGTTCGTGATTTACAACTTTCACTGGAGCGGTTTGCAGCCGAGTGTGATGCGGCCGGGATGAGGATCAGTTCCTCCAAATCCGAGGCCATGGTCTTGAGCCGGAAAAGGGTAGCATGCCCTCTCCGGGTCGGGGAGGAGGTCCTGCCCCAAGTGGAGGAGTTTAAGTATCTCGGGATCTTGTTCACGAATGAGGGAAAACTGGAGCGTGAGATCGATAGGCGGATAGGTGCAGCGTCCGCAGTGAAGCGGGCGCTGTACCGGTCTGTCGTGGTGAAGAGAGAGCTGAGTCAAAAGGCAAAGCTCTCAATTTACCGATCGATCTACGTTCCCACCCTCATCTATGGTCATGAGCTTTGGGTTATGACCGAAAGAACAAGATCTCGGATACAAGCGGCTGAAATGAGTTTTCTCCGCAGGGTGGCTGGACTCTCCCTTAGAGATAGGGTGAGAAGCTCAGTCATCCGGGAGGGACTCGGAGTAGAGCCGCTGCTTCTCCACATCGAGAGGAGCCAGTTGAGGTGGCTCGGGCATCTGGTTAGGATGCCTCCTGGACGCCTCCCTGGTGAGGTGTTCCGGGCACGTCCCACCGGGAGGAGACCCAGAGGAAGACCCAGGACGCGCTGGAGGGACTATGTTTCTCGGCTGGCCTGGGAACGCCTTGGGATTCCCCCGGAGGAGCTGCTCCAAGTGGCTGGGGAGAGGGAAGTCTGGGCCTCCCTACTTAGGCTGCTACCCCCGCGACCCGACCCCGGATAAGCGGAAGAAGATGGATGGATGGATGGATGGATGGATGAAAACAGAATTTATAAAAATACAAACTTGGTTTAAAATAAACGAATTATCTTTGAATTTAGATAAAACTAATTACATGATATTCAGTAACAAAAAGAGAATTGTTGACGATCCATTTGAAATTGAAGATGTTGTGATCTGTAAAGTGAGTGAAGTGAAGTTTCTGGGTGTTACAATTGATGACTTGATTGATGGTTAAATCCTCGTTCTTTCATCTGAGGCGCCTGTCAAAAATCAAGCCCCTCCTTTCTAGACGCCACTTAGAGACCGTAATCCACGCTTTTATTACTTCACGCCTGGATTATTGTAACTCTCTTCTGATTGGAGTAAATAAGGCCTCGCTTTCTCGGTTGCAGCTGGTACAAAATGCTGCTGCACGATTTTTGACTGGTACAGGCAGACGTGAGCACATCACTCCAGTTTTAATGTCCCTTCATTGGCTTCCTGTCCAGTTTCGAATCCATTTTAAAGTTTTATTGTTTGTTTTTAAGTCTTTGAACGGTTTTAGTCCCTGTTATCTGTCTGAACTGCTTCAACTTTATGTGCCATCACGTGCTCTCAGATCCGCTGACCAGATGCTTTTAGCAGTCCCAAAAACCTTTTATAAGACCAGAGGAGACAGAGCATTTTCAGCTCTGGCTCCTAAATTGTGGAACGAGCTGCCACTGAAGGTCAGGCAGGCCCCATCAATATCTGTTTTTAAAACTCGTTTAAAAACACATATGTTTTCATTGGCTTTTAAACCAGAATGAGTTCACATCTCTGTTTTAGTGTTGTATTATTTTACTTGTGATGTACCGATATTTATATGATTGAGATTGATTGTTTTTATTGTTTTGTGCTTGTTTTTATTCTTGTACAGCACTTCGGACGGCTGCTGCTGTATTTTTAAGTGCTTTATAAATAAACTGGTATGGTATGGTATGGTATGACAAAATGACATGGAAACATCATGTAAATTCCATTAAAACAAAAATAGCTAGATCAATTGCAGTACTGTATAAAGTCAGGGATTTTTTAATTGATAAAGCTCTGCATATGTTGTATAACACAATCATTGCTCCACATTTAATCTATTGTATTGAGGTTTGGGGAAAAGCGTGCAAAACAATTACAAAGCCTGTTTTTATTTTACAAAAGAGAGCTGTAAGAGTAATCACCAGAAAACATTTCAGTCACCCATCAAACACTTTGTTTCTTCAGCTAAACTTATTGAAATTCCAGGAATTGGTAGAATATAGTATTTTATCAGTTATGTATAGGGCTCATAATAACACATTACCTTTAAATATCCAAAGAAATTTTATAAAAAGACAAAGTTATTACAATCTCAAAGGGACAGAGATATTCATCAAACCACAATTTAGAACCAGCTTAAAGGGACGGTCTACCTCAATTCAGGGAGTTCGATTGTGGAATGCTCTGGAGAGTGATGTTAAAAATGAAA
>JBBPBX010051831.1:0-24434 GCA_038048925.1 Garcialebias charrua
TGTGGGACCCCGGAAGCAGCTGATAGGTACCGGCAGTCCAAGCGGCATGCGGCTCGGGTGGTTGCTGAGGCAAAAACTCGGGCGTGGGAGGAGTTCGGAGAGGCCATGGAGAATGACTTCCGTACGGCTTCGAGGCGATTCTGGTCCACCATCCGGCGTCTCAGGGGGGGAAAGAGGTACGCGACCAACACCATTTATGGTGGGGGTGGCGTGCTACTGACCTCAACTCGGGATGTTGTGAGTCGGTGGGCGGAATACTTCGAAGACCTCCTCAATCCTACTGGCACGTCTTCCACTGAGGAAGCGGAGCCTGGGGACTTTGGGTCGGGTTCTCCGATCTCTGGTGCTGAGGTCGCCGAGGTGGTTAAAAAGCTCCGCGGTGGCAAGGCTCCGGGGGTGGATGAGATTCGCCCGGAGTTCCTTAGGGCTCTGGATGTTGTAGGGTTGTGTTGGCTTACGCGACTCTGCAATATCGCGTGGACATCGGGGGCAGTTCCCTTGGATTGGCAGACTGGGGTGGTGGTTCCCCTATTCAAAAAGGGGGACCGTAGGGTGTGTTCCAACTATAGGGGGATCACACTCTTAAGCCTCCCTGGTAAGGTCTATTCAGGGGTTCTGGAGAGGAGGGTCCGTCGGATAGTCGAACCTCGGATTCAGGAGGAGCAGTGTGGTTTTCGTCCTGGTCGTGGAACACTG
Organism: Garcialebias charrua; assembly: GCA_038048925.1. Classification (NCBI taxonomy): domain Eukaryota; kingdom Metazoa; phylum Chordata; class Actinopteri; order Cyprinodontiformes; family Rivulidae; genus Garcialebias; species Garcialebias charrua. The sequence goes on from JBBPBX010051831.1 coordinate 697, forward strand.
GACCAGCTCTACACCCTCAGCAGGGTCCTGGAGGGTGCGTGGGAGTTTGCCCAACCAGTTTACATGTGCTTTGTGGACTTGGAGAAGGCATTCGACCGCGTCCCTCGGGGGGTTCTGTGGGGGGTACTCCGGGAGTATGGGGTACCAGGCCCTTTGATAAGGGCTGTTAGGTCCCTGTACGACCGGTGTCAGAGCTTGGTCCGCATTGCCGGCAGTAAGTCAGGCTCGTTTCCGGTGAGAGTTGGACTCCGCCAAGGTTGCCCTTTGTCACCGATTCTGTTCATAACTTTTATGGACAGAATTTCTAGGCGCAGCCAAGGTGTTGAGAGGATCCGTTTTGGTGACCTTAGAATCGCTTCTCTGTTTTTTGCAGATGATGTGGTCCTACTGGCTTCATCAGTTCGTGATTTACAACTTTCACTGGAGCGGTTTGCAGCCGAGTGTGATGCGGCCGGGATGAGGATCAGTTCCTCCAAATCCGAGGCCATGGTCTTGAGCCGGAAAAGGGTAGCATGCCCTCTCCGGGTCGGGGAGGAGGTCCTGCCCCAAGTGGAGGAGTTTAAGTATCTCGGGATCTTGTTCACGAATGAGGGAAAACTGGAGCGTGAGATCGATAGGCGGATAGGTGCAGCGTCCGCAGTGAAGCGGGCGCTGTACCGGTCTGTCGTGGTGAAGAGAGAGCTGAGTCAAAAGGCAAAGCTCTCAATTTACCGATCGATCTACGTTCCCACCCTCATCTATGGTCATGAGCTTTGGGTTATGACCGAAAGAACAAGATCTCGGATACAAGCGGCTGAAATGAGTTTTCTCCGCAGGGTGGCTGGACTCTCCCTTAGAGATAGGGTGAGAAGCTCAGTCATCCGGGAGGGACTCGGAGTAGAGCCGCTGCTTCTCCACATCGAGAGGAGCCAGTTGAGGTGGCTCGGGCATCTGGTTAGGATGCCTCCTGGACGCCTCCCTGGTGAGGTGTTCCGGGCATGTCCCACCGGGAGGAGACCCAGAGGAAGACCCAGGACACGCTGGAGGGACTATGTTTCTCGGCTGGCCTGGGAACGCCTTGGGATTCCCCCAGAGGAGCTGCTCCAAGTGGCTGGGGAGAGGGAAGTCTGGGCCTCCCTACTTAGGCTGCTACCCCCGCGACCCGACCCCGGATAAGCGGAAGAAGATGGATGGATGGATGGATGAAGGATTATGAAATAGTTGTATTTCAATGCTTTTAATAGATTTTTCAAGTTGTTCCAATTCTTCTAAAAAAGCTAAGTCTGGTCCTCTGGACATTCAAAAAACAAAAAAAAACAAAACAAAGCAAAAAATTGTAGAAACGTTTCGTCTTTCGTCCGAAAGACTTCCTCAGTCTGAGGTGCTGGGTTCAGCTCAGTCTTATAAATAGCACCCTCTCACAGTGTTACACAACCAGTTGGCTGATGACAGCCTGAAACCAGCTGCTCACATGATCAAGGAGGACCATCAGCCTAACAATGGATCGTTAGCACCCTGATGGTTGTTTGCTATTCACAGAGGGCTGAGTGATACCAGCAATCACAGCATTGTAGGAGGGGGACAGTTGAACTCGGAGGCCTCCACCCCTGTTTAATGATGGGCGGTTTCTTTTCACAAAGATGGCCTCCTTTACTCCTCTCTCAAACCATCGTTCCTCTCTATCAAGGATGTGAACATCTTCATCCCTGAAAGAGTGACCGCTGGCCTGGAGATGAGTGTAGACTGCAGAGTCCTGACCTGATGATGTTGATCTTCTGTGCTGGGCCATCCTTTTGGCCAGTGGCTGTTTAGTTTCCCCAATATAAGACTGATCACAGCCCTCCTGACACTGAACAGCATACACAATGTTACTCTGTTTTTGCCGGGGGACTGGATCTTTGGGATGAACCAGTTTTTGCCGTAATGTATTTTGAGGTTTAAAAGCCACTGGGACGTTGTGTTTAGAAAATAAACGTCTCAATGTCTCTGAAACCCCTGCAACATATGGAATGGCCACTGGTCTGGGTCTGGGTTCCTTCTTTTCACCTGATGGCTGGCTGGAGTCCTTTTTGGGTTTCTTCTCTGCTTTCAGGAAGGCCCAGTTAGGATATCCACATTTCTCTAGAGCCTGTTTTGTGTGTGATTTCTCCTTCTGTCTGGCTGCTGAGTTAGTGGGGACGCTGTCTGCTCTGTGGTACAGAGTCCTGATGACTCCTAACTTGTGCTCCAGAGGGTGATGGGAGTCAAACTGTAAATACTGGTCTGTGTGGGTGGGTTTGCGGTACACCTCAGTTTGCAAATTTCCTCTATCAGAAACTGAGACCTCACAGTCCAAGAAAGCCAACCTGCCATTTCTTACATCTTCTCGTGTGAACTTGATATATTTATCCACAGAGTTGATGTGATCAGTGAAATGTTGGACTTCCTGAGATTTAATTTTAACCCAGGTGTCATCAACATACCTGAACCAATGACTTGGTGGTCTCCCCGTAAAGGATGTCAAGGCTCTCTTTTCTACCTCCTCCATGTACAGGTTGGCAACAATAGGAGAAACTGGAGACCCCATAGCACATCCATGTTTCTGCCTATAATATTGCTCCCCATATGTGAAGTAGGTTGACTGCAGGCACAGTTTCAAGAGTTGACACAGTTGCTCTGTGGAAAGCGTGGTTCTGCTGTTCAGAGTGGTGTCTGATTTTAACCTTAAACAGACCACCTCTACTGCTTCATCAACAGGAATGCACGTAAAGAGTGATGTAACATCAAAAGAGACCATTGTTTCATCAGTCTCCATGATGACATCCCTCACCTTATCCACAAAGTCCATGGTGTTCTGTATGTGGTGTTCTGAGCTGCCAACTAAAGGGATGAGTACAGATGCCAGATATTTGGAAACATTGTAAGTGACAGAGTTAATCATGCTAACAATTGGTCTTAAAGGTACACCTTGTTTGTGGATTTTGGGTAAACCATACAGACTTGGCGTGGCCTCCCCTGGGTACAGTCTGTGGTACAGAATATTGTCAATAGCCTTGTCCTGCTTCAAAATTTTCAGGCAATCTATCAACTTCTTCTTGTAACCACTTCCTGGATCTCTTTTCAGCGGTTCATAAGTGGTTAAGTCACTAAGGAGTGACATAACTTTCTCATGATAGTCTTTCTGGTTCAAAATCACTGTGCACCTTCCTTTGTCTGCTGGGAGAATTATGATGTTTTTGTCCTTGCTAAGCGTGGTGAGTGCATCCCTCTCTTCTCTACTGATGTTGGAAGGTGGTGGTTTAGCATTACTGAGACAGGCTGAAACTTTGACTCTGAGTTGTTCTGCTTCAAAGTCTTTAATTTTGTTGTTACGGATGGCTGACTCAGTGGCTGTGATCATCTCCACCAGTGGAATTCTACTTGGTGCCACTGCAAAGTTTAGCCCCCTGGCAAGAATCTCTGTCTCCGGCTGGGTGAGCTGTCTGTCAGATAAATTCTTCACCCACTTTTCTGTCTCCCCGGCATGTGTATCGGAGTGTTGTCTTACACTGAATGTGTTGTTGTTGGAATTGTTATGGTGTTGACGAGTTATCAGTGAGTTAAATTTGTTTTGTTGTCGAGTCTTGGACTTGACATGCTGTGCTAAGCGTGCCCGATCTGTACAGTCCATCACTTGCTGAAGTGTGGTCTGATCTAGGCACGTTGTTAGTTTTTGATAAATTTGCTCTTCTTTGGCCTTCAAGGCCTCAATGGTAAAATTGGTCTGTCTTACCCGTTCATTCAGCAGCTGCGTCTGTGCCTTCTGAAGGATGTTGCTTGCCCGGTGCCCGCTGACCGATGAATTCAGTTCCAGGCTCTTAGGAATAATGCCACTTTGTCTGCATCTAAGGTTGAATCGCAAGTGGTTCCTGTAGTCCGCCCTCTTCCTAGCTGTTTTCTCAAACTCTCTAACAAGTTTGAGGCAATCCTGGCCAAAGTGGTTCAAAATACCCTGATGCATGCTCAATAATCCAGGTAGAAAAATCTAAAAAAGCTAAGCTGGTCTAGCTTTTTTAGATTTTTCTACCTGGATTATTGAGCATGCATCAGGGTATTTTGAACCACTTTGGCCAGGATTGCCTCAAACTTGTTAGAGAGTTTGAGAAAACAGCTAGGAAGAGGGCGGACTACAGGAACCACTTGCGATTCAACCTTAGATGCAGACAAAGTGGCATTATTCCTAAGAGCCTGGAACTGAATTCATCGGTCAGCGGGCACCGGGCAAGCAACATCCTTCAGAAGGCACAGACGCAGCTGCTGAATGAACGGGTAAGACAGACCAATTTTACCATTGAGGCCTTGAAGGCCAAAGAAGAGCAAATTTATCAAAAACTAACAACGTGCCTAGATCAGACCACACTTCAGCAAGTGATGGACTGTACAGATCGGGCACGCTTAGCACAGCATGTCAAGTCCAAGACTCGACAACAAAACAAATTTAACTCACTGATAACTCGTCAACACCATAACAATTCCAACAACAACACATTCAGTGTAAGACAACACTCCGATACACATGCCGGGGAGACAGAAAAGTGGGTGAAGAATTTATCTGACAGACAGCTCACCCAGCCGGAGACAGAGATTCTTGCCAGGGGGCTAAACTTTGCAGTGGCACCAAGTAGAATTCCACTGGTGGAGATGATCACAGCCACTGAGTCAGCCATCCGTAACAACAAAATTAAAGACTTTGAAGCAGAACAACTCAGAGTCAAAGTTTCAGCCTGTCTCAGTAATGCTAAACCACCACCTTCCAACATCAGTAGAGAAGAGAGGGATGCACTCACCACGCTTAGCAAGGACAAAAACATCATAATTCTCCCAGCAGACAAAGGAAGGTGCACAGTGATTTTGAACCAGAAAGACTATCATGAGAAAGTTATGTCACTCCTTAGTGACTTAACCACTTATGAACCGCTGAAAAGAGATCCAGGAAGTGGTTACAAGAAGAAGTTGATAGATTGCCTGAAAATTTTGAAGCAGGACAAGGCTATTGACAATATTCTGTACCACAGACTGTACCCAGGGGAGGCCACGCCAAGTCTGTATGGTTTACCCAAAATCCACAAACAAGGTGTACCTTTAAGACCAATTGTTAGCATGATTAACTCTGTCACTTACAATGTTTCCAAATATCTGGCATCTGTACTCATCCCTTTAGTTGGCAGCTCAGAACACCACATACAGAACACCATGGACTTTGTGGATAAGGTGAGGGATGTCATCATGGAGACTGATGAAACAATGGTCTCTTTTGATGTTACATCACTCTTTACGTGCATTCCTGTTGATGAAGCAGTAGAGGTGGTCTGTTTAAGGTTAAAATCAGACACCACTCTGAACAGCAGAACCACGCTTTCCACAGAGCAACTGTGTCAACTCTTGAAACTGTGCCTGCAGTCAACCTACTTCACATATGGGGAGCAATATTATAGGCAGAAACATGGATGTGCTATGGGGTCTCCAGTTTCTCCTATTGTTGCCAACCTGTACATGGAGGAGGTAGAAAAGAGAGCCTTGACATCCTTTACGGGGAGACCACCAAGTCATTGGTTCAGGTATGTTGATGACACCTGGGTTAAAATTAAATCTCAGGAAGTCCAACATTTCACTGATCACATCAACTCTGTGGATAAATATATCAAGTTCACACGAGAAGATGTAAGAAATGGCAGGTTGGCTTTCTTGGACTGTGAGGTCTCAGTTTCTGATAGAGGAAATTTGCAAACTGAGGTGTACCGCAAACCCACCCACACAGACCAGTATTTACAGTTTGACTCCCATCACCCTCTGGAGCACAAGTTAGGAGTCATCAGGACTCTGTACCACAGAGCAGACAGCGTCCCCACTAACGCAGGAGCCAGACAGAAGGAGAAATCACACACAAAACAGGCTCTAGAGAAATGTGGATATCCTAACTGGGCCTTCCTGAAAGCAGAGAAGAAACCCAAACAGGACTCCAGCCAGCCATCAGGTGAAAAGAAGGAACCCAGACCCAGACCAGTGGCCATTCCATATGTTGCAGGGGTTTCAGAGACATTGAGACGTTTATTTTCTAAACACAACGTCCCAGTGGCTTTTAAACCTCAAAATACATTACGGCAAAAACTGGTTCATCCCAAAGATCCAGTCCCCCGGCAAAAACAGAGTAACATTGTGTATGCTGTTCAGTGTCAGGAGGGCTGTGATCAGTCTTATATCGGGGAAACTAAACAGCCACTGGCCAAAAGGATGGCCCAGCACAGAAGATCAACATCATCAGGTCAGGACTCTGCAGTCTACACTCATCTCCAGGCCAGCGGTCACTCTTTCAGGGATGAAGATGTTCACATCCTTGATAGAGAGGAACGATGGTTTGAGAGAGGAGTAAAGGAGGCCATCTTTGTGAAAAGAAACCGCCCATCATTAAACAGGGGTGGAGGCCTCCGAGTTCAACTGTCCCCCTCCTACAATGCTGTGATTGCTGGTATCACTCAGCCCTCTGTGAATAGCAAACAACCATCAGGGTGCTAACGATCCATTGTTAGGCTGATGGTCCTCCTTGATCATGTGAGCAGCTGGTTTCAGGCTGTCATCAGCCAACTGGTTGTGTAACACTGTGAGAGGGTGCTATTTATAAGACTGAGCTGAACCCAGCACCTCAGACTGAGGAAGTCTTTCGGACGAAAGACGAAACGTTTCTACAATTTTTTGCTTTGTTTTGTTTTTTTGGTTTTTTGAATGTCCAGAGGACCAGACTTAGCTTTTTTAGATTTTTCTACCTGGATTATTGAGCATGCATCAGGGAACAGAACGTCCTTTTTCACTCCTGATAACTGTCAAATGCAGTACAAAATCAGTTTCACTGAGACTGCAAGACATCTTTTTAAAGGCATGCTCAAGCAGCATCCTGTCACATTTTAGTGAAAACATTGCATTTAAGTCAGCCCTCTTTTATAAGCGTTTGAGTAAGAAAAAACGGAAATCAGGCTGCTTGGGTTAGTTAGTAACTGTTGTTTGAACGTAAGTTCTATTTTAAAGTTAACACTGCAAGAGTGCATTTAACTTTTACAAAGTTCATTGAGGGTAAAAACCTGAAATAAGGTACCTATGAATACTTATTACACAGTGAAACGCGTAAACCTCAGCTGATTAGTTTATTTGACTCAGTGCTACATTAAAAGTGAATATTTATTTGCAAACACTAACATGAGAACAATCTTATTTGATTTTTTCACAAAAAAAAAAAATCAATACAATAATGGACGTTAAACAGGGTGAAACAAATGAGAGGGTCCGCTCCATCAGGGCCCCAAAATGGCTTAGAACGGGCCAAGGTGGTGACTGCTCAGTTGACAGGTACAGGTGGCAAGAAGCAGGTGAACATCCTTTGATGTTTTACGACAGGCTTCTTAAAGCTCATTTTGGTGACAAATATACACCAGGCATGGAAGAAGATGAAGACTTTAAGTGGTCTTTCTTCTTACGTCTCGGCTATAAGATACGATTTCCGCTGCTCACCGTGGTTAATGCAAGGACGCAAACCATGGAAGAAATAAAACGGTATGCTGTAAATGCATTTGAAGCTAACATGCTAATCAAAACACCCTTACAGGTGTCCCCAGGTGAAGCGGTCAAATCCCACTCGCTGGAGCTGGATTCCAGTCCTAAAAAAGGCGAGATTAAACAAGATTTTCAAACTAAAACAACTAAAGGTGGGTGTTAGCTCTACAGGACGCCCAAGACCAGGGTGGGCCCGGAAGGGACCCCTGAGACGTGGACCTGCACCTCGGATGACACATTCCGAGACATGCAAAAGGTCGCATACGTTCCAGAACAAAGGCATCAAACCTCCAAGCTCTGATGAGGTGGTGGATGTAAGTTGGTTGTTTGAAAACTTGAATGATACAGAGGATGACCATACTGGGACAATGAGTGACCTTGTCTTTGATAACTCAGAGCACACAGTTGATGACAAAGACAGCAAACAAACTGCTGATAGTCAACAACTTCCTGAAGGTCATGATGCTGTCAGCCAACAAGATGCTGGCAGTGAACAAGATTACACAGACAGAGTCACACGTGAACAGAAACGTGGGCCAAGACCTGTGAGGTTTCTGTGTAACTTTATACAAAGGGGGGTGGCTAAGAAAGCTTACCTGCCCATCACACTGGAAGGTGTCCTTGAGCGTGAAGCCCTCCTGGACAGCAGTTCTGATATAACTATTATGTCGGCCAAGCTGTTCGAGGAGCTGAGGACCGCCGCTAACGGTGTTGACAGGCAAATACCCTTTGAGAAATGTGCTATTGAGCTACAGGGTCTCGCAGAGACGAGAACAACCCTAACAGCTATAGCTATGGTTCACATGCAGATTGGCGAAATGACACTACGCCACCCGGTGTTTGTGTCTAACCTTGACTCATTCCCATTTTTGGTTGGCCAAGATTTTATAAACCGCTTTGAAGCGATTATAGACTATGGCCAACAGAAAATGTGGAGCACAGTGAGAAAACCCCTGCCAATAAAAGTGCCTCCTAGTTGTGATACAGACTGCCTAACCGCAGGTACCGCAGAGGACACAAGGGACTGCTCATCCGAGGACGAGAGCCCGGTAAGTGAACCTTCAACTACAGGTGAGACAGAAGAGACCCAAAAGTTGGACCAAACTCTGGCCCAACAAGAGAACCTCCTCTGTGAGCTGACACGTTCAGCACTCCCTGACCACTGCCTACCACAGGTAGTGAAAGGTGTTGAGATCCAAGGATCCCACACCGAGGTTGCTGTACTGTCCCCTGGGACAGGTAAATCGGCTATCAGCCAAGCTTTCGATGAAACCTTGGTTCAAGAACATTTGAGTCTAGGACTAATCAGAAATGAAATAGTTTTTACAGACTCAAAGAGCCTCTCTTCAGTCGAGAGGTGGGAAGACACACGCAACGACAGTGACCCGTCGCAGTCTGTACAATCAGACACACCTGCGACTGCGCCGACAGTTGTGACACACCTGAATTACACGGAAAGAGGTAAACGTAAGAAGATACGTTGGCCGAAACCTAAACGATTCCTGTGTACCGTCTTCTCTCAGCTGCGCGAACAGCTTAAACTAAACGGTGGCATCCTAACTTGTGCCCATGGACGGACGTCCTCACCTGTGCTCGTGGTCCCCCATGACCAAAGGGGGGTGATGTTAGGCCATGCCAAAGACAAAGATTTGAATGTACACCTCAGAAACACTTTTGCTTTCGCCCAGAAAAACCTGGAAAGATCCGCTGAAGGACGTAAGGCGTACTATGACCAGAAGGCCTCTCATAATGAACTCCAAGTGGGAGACAGAGTCTGGTACTATACGTTCGCTCCAGCAACCGGGAAAGGAGGGTCCGAGACCGGAACTCTCGCCCGCAAACTAATGCCCAGGTGGACTGGACCTCATCTGATAACAGACAAAGTGTCCTCAGTCGTCTACGAAATCAAAATCAGCAAAGGCCGCAAAGAGCCAATTGCTAAATGGGTACATCGAAATCAGATCAAACCTTACAAGGCGTTCAATGACTCCACAAAAGACAAAGATCTCACAAACTCACCGACTTCATGGGATAATAAGGTCGTCCAAACACAAGTTAGTAAATAAACTAATCAGGTTTAAACTACCGTATTTCCACCCTATAAGTCGCATTGTCCAATTTGAACTTAGAAACGCTAAGCCTAAAACCCACAACAAAAAACTAACCTTAACAACCGTTTAAATCCACGAGATTTAATTTGACCTCGGTCATAAAGTTGAGACCTGTTTTTCTTGTGTGTTGCACTTTGGAATCTGACGACAAGAGTGTGTCGAAGCAGTGAAACGTTGTTTCCTTGTTGTTTAGTCATTACTGTTGTCATTAGTTGAGATATTGTTTGGTTCTGAACACTCCCAGCCAAAAAGGTTTTGTATTAACATTGGTTAATGAATGATATGGATTTAACTATGCCAACATGCAGTTCGTTTTGTTAAATCTCAATCGTCGAAGAGTCAATGTAGTTTAAAGCTACTCAAGGTACCATAAACTACACTGGTCTCACAATTTCTAAATTGAACCGATTCGATCGTTTCTATTCTAGATTATCTATTCATTTTGATGAGTCTCGCCATAGACTTCAAAATTTATTAGGAATACCAAATCCTACGTCGTTCGTCTAAAAGACAACAGACATTTAGATCAAACTATATTTCATTTTTATTTTAGTTTAACCTAAACTAAGTAATGAATGGAGGAATAGTTTGGAATTAGAGGCCTTCGTTACAGAAGCCCTCCAAAATTTTATAGGTACAAATCCCTATATCTAATTTTACAGAATTGATCCACCCCTTAATTGGTAATTGTAGCTGATCTAAACCATGATAGCTTACATACCAGGTGCATATAGGTAAGGCTTAATGTAAAATCCCAATCATAAGCCCACCTAAAAAACCACATAATTGCATGACACATAGAACCAGAGTGGCACTGACTGGAAACCAACCAGCCAACAACCTTCGATGTGGGGACCTGCAGCTCCAACGCTTGGTCTTCAACCTCCATCCAAGGGTCGCCTCCTCTGCGTCAATCGAGGGATCCCCTCTACATGCTGATTATGAAAACAATTGTTGCTGATCAATCAACAAAACTAATCGTTGTGGAATTACTGCTGTGGAATTACCGCTGTGGATTATAAGACTTTGTTTTCCAAAGGATCACAGACTTTGTTTTCCAAGAGTTAACAGACTCAGTTTTCCAAGGGATTAAAAGCTTTTCGCAATGGGATTACCTCCGAACAGTATGGAATTTCCAAAAACTTTATGGGATTATAATTTTTGATTTTTCTTTTCCACTTGCTGGATTACTTCAAGATCAAAGACAGTTCAAGGTTTCCTTTCGTGTTGGACCCCATCCCCAAGGACTGGCGATGGCTTCCAAAAGGGGGGAGATGTAGTGGACCTACCCAGGGTCAAACTAAGGTTTTTGAACTGTTCCAGAGATGACCTTTACTGACCTCTCAGTAAAGCAAGACATTTACTACAAGATCATTCATTTAGCTGTAATCTGATAAATATAGTCACCAAAAGAGACTATTTCTATCTTTGATTTTATTCTAATGTGATCAAAAGAATAACTTTTGTCATTTTCATGATGTGTGCTTTTAAGCTGTGTTATTCTGTAAGAGTATTACTGTGTTCACTGCTGTGTTAAAGGTGAAGTCTCGGGTCACAGAGACCGGACGGTTTTGTTTAGAAAGTCAGAAGACAATAATCCGTTGTTTTTCATGAAAGGGCTCCAGCTTGCTGTGTCTTTTCCTAAACAAATCTCTCTCTGCTACTGGCTGTAACCTTGGGTCTGATAAGGCAAGTGAACTCCTCTCTAAGACTTTTTAAGTTCTAACTGTGCGGAAACGCTTCAGAGTTTCTGGGAGCTTCAAAAGAGATGTGAACCTTCCCAAAGAGCTGAATGACCACCAGTCACGCGCTAAGGACTCGTCATCCAGCTGGGACTGATAACATGTTGTTATGGGTCCACTTCGAACGAGCGTAAGCTCAAAAACTTTGTTTATTCCTTCCTGGAATAAGTTTATCTTGAAGTCAGAGGCCAGGAGCTGACATATTCTCTGATGACCAAGCGAAACCAGGAGACGTTGAAACGTAAACTAGAACCAGTTTTGGACGTGCTGGGACTAAAGGACTCTGTGCATCTGAAGGCTGGTGTCATTTCTTTATCAGACTCGTCGTCGAAAGGTAAAGAGCTGTTTACAAAACGTACCTGGATTTTAGCAGAAGTCGGATGAGAAGTGTCACTCTGGCATCATGCTCACGATAATTTCCTTTAAACCATCTTTCCTCTATTCCTTTCCCTCTCAATCTAAGCTGGAAACTATTTTAAGTTAAAGAGCCACAGACTAAATATGTTTAACATCTAGTATTTATGTCTGTTGTTATAATTCAAGTGTGCTGACGTATTAATTTGAAAGAAAGTGAAATCATGTCAATCAAGTGTAATGGTGTTGATTTTAGTTGATTTATTTTAAATAAATGGTAGTGTCGCCTGGCATACCAAGCTAAGTCAATGTCCATTGTCACTTAATGGCTTTGTTTATTTATCCATCATAAAGATCACAGAAATATTGGGTAAACTGAAAAAGAAAAGAATCCGTGGAATTACTATTCAATCTGAATAAGTAAATTAATTAAGGATAAAGAGGTCAGCTTAATACTGACCCCTGTTAAAATCCTTTAGTTACATCTGGGTGGCACTATATGTGTTTAAAGACACAATATATGGTCTCCCTCATGTTCCCTTCACTAATTACAGTAAAAGCCATTTAATATCGGAAAAAGGAAGAACTCTCGCATTGGTGGCAGTTAGTGCAGATAACTCTGCTCAGACTCGCGCATTTACAATAATGGTGGCTCAGTAAGTGTTTAAATACCTTATAGTTACATTCAGTGCTTTAAGTGGAAAAAAATAAGTGCCGGTACCCTCCCTAATGTCATAATAATATGCATACCTGCAAACTCAGAAGGGATGAAAAAGGTGACAAACGTTGCGCCAACACCCCCCCTCCCCCCGGCATGGCCAGGTGAGTGAACAAGTGGATAGATAAGTGGACCACCCAATTCAATTAGCCCTCCCAGAATGCAATGCACTGTAACATTACGTTCCAAGCCTAATTCAGAGCCGTATATATAGAGAGTTCTGACACTGTTTGAAGTCGCCGACAGGTGGTCAATCGTTCCAAACAACGGCTATGGAAACCTTGTGGAGCTGCGCCCTCTGGCGGCGACGGAGCGCTACTGCAGGCAGAGTCAGACTGTAAACAGAGCCATGGAACAAATCGCCCCCTCCATGACCCACGTGACTTCCGCATTCCATTCTTACAACGGAAGTCTATGGAAGTGTCGCAACTCTCACTTTATATGGCTCTGGCCTAATTAGTCCAGTCGGATGTTCCTATGCTAACTGTTCCACGCAGAATTTTTTTGGTTGAGAAATTATTCACAAGTTAAACCATGTAATGCAAAAGTATCAAGGTGTGAAAATATGACTTTATCTGCTGCAGGTAAGATAGTAACTGCTCATGGCTACTCCATACTCATTTCTTAAATATGCTGGTGAAGATGTTTTGCCAGAAATTTTGAATAAAGTAGATGCCATTTCCTGCATTCTTGTGTATTTTAACAAGTTGTTAAACATCTATGTTTACCTACATGTAAACATGATTCACTAACTATTTTAGAGACATCTAACAAAATAAAGTCAGGTCCTGTGGACAGATTAAAAAATTGTTGAAATTATTATTGATCATGAATCAGGATATTTTAGAGACACCTCATTTAACTAGTATAGACATCATCCTGTTTTTAAATTCACTCCTGTGGCTAAGATTCATTCAACCTTTATTTAGTGAGGTAAATCTTTTGAACCTCATGGGCTCATTTACGAACCCATGAGGTTCAAAAGATTTACCTGACTAAATAAAGGTTGAATGAATCTTAGCCACAGGAGTGAATTTAAAAACAGGATGATGTCTATATGAAGATAATTAAATTAATGTGATACTTTATCACAGTGACTTTAGGGGCAACTGACTTTTATTTTGTTAATTTTTATTTAGTTTTATTTGTAACACAACATGCCATTTTACTAAACAATGGTTACACTGCATGTATAAAAATATTAACTTTACCCACACGTTGGAGGAGTTACTTCCACTTCCCTCACGCTCTGTCGCGCTGCAGACAGAGTTTGTTTTTGTTTTTTTACAGAGTTCGCTGTCGTCTCCGCCCCCTGTCTATCCTGAGGTTGTGATTGGCCAAATGACGCGCTCCACCAAAGATGTTTTATTGTCGTGAAGATGCATTACTCTTTCTTGAAATCCAGTCGGGGGAAATGATGCATTCTAATCGAGAAGGTCCTCCGTGCTACAGTCTGCAGCCAAGAGTACTTGTTCTAATCTGCCACAGGTCTTTCAAGTGGAGAAGACGAAAATAAGTTCCGGAACGCACCTTACGCTTAAAATAAGTCCCGGTACTCTCAGGGTTAAATTTTAGAAGTGGCGGAACTAGGTACCGGTGAGTTCCGGCCCACTTAAAGCACTGGTTACATTAATTCATTACACTGCTGCAGAGCTGCTGCCTACCAGCGAACCTGAGGATGGGTGTTCGTGCTCATCTGTGATGTGGTGCTGATGACCACACCTCTGAAAAACGAGACGTGTCCTGATGAGGACAGTTGGGGCTCTTTGCCACGAGATGAACAGACGGGACGGCTTCAAATGTTCTGTACATCGGTCCAGCTGGTGACTATGTGAGCAGTGGTGTCCGGCGCGTGTAACGTTCCAGTGCAACGACCTTGTGCATCGACCTTTAAGGTGTGCGAGTTGTTCCAGAGGGTGGAGCCACGAAAATAAGTGACTAGTTTGGGAACATTTTTTATTGTTCTTTGAGTTTTTATTTTGTTTTATTTTACCTGAAGTGATAAAATAAATGTGATTTGTTTTTGAGATGTACTATAAACAGGAATAGGTTTTATCTGGACAGTAAAATCGTCCTTAAAAAGTAACTAGGTGCCTTTTTAAAGGATGAATGTGTTGTATGTTTGTGGGAGTGCGGACAACAAGACTTATTGATTGATTAATTGGCAATTCTGCTTTGCAGTCACTCACCCCTTTCTGGTACGCAATAGAACGGGTCCATGGGTGCCGAAACTTATGATTGAGTTTAAGGGAAAAGTTTTACAGCGGTTTAAACTAATAAAGTGAGTTACATATGGTTTAAAACTAATAAAGTGAGAATGTGCAGTATCCCTCCTTTACTTTTTTTAATGCTTTGTTTTGTAGGAAGGATCATATAATTAGATTAGTTTGTAACACTGTCTTAGAAATGTCACATGAGGTGACAGGGAAAATTTTTCAAAATTAGTCAAAAAATCATAAGGTGGAATGAACAGATTAAGAAGTATTAATGTTTTTCTGACTAAATGTTTATCAATTTTTAAGAGTTAATGCTTAATGCAACACAAAAAAACATTTTAGTTTTTCATTAAAGCCTTGAAGAGGGGGGGGTTTGTGTGGCTTTGCTTCGAAGGTCCAGAGTTTTCTTTGAAAGATAAGGGCCCAATCCTTCTCGAAAAACTGGTCTTTGATGGAATGAATGCATATCACCCATCTCACTTCAAGCCTTGCAGTTCTTCTGAAAGGGAGTTAGGCAAATAAATAGTTTGTAAAGATGTTGATGAGCACAGCTCAGCAATTAAGGGCAAACTGACCTTGTAGCTGATAGATGAAACAGAAAGCTTTTGGCAATGCCTGGTACTGTCTTGAAAAACAAAGTTTGATTGAAAACATGTTTGATGGGAGTGAATGAAGTCATGTACTCACAACGGTATAAATAGAGAAGCGCTCGGATAAACAATTCGGAGTCTACCGTGGGTTTTTGATCCAAACGCCCGGTGTGCGCATTGATGACTTTTCTCTCGCTGAACAGAGCGGCTCCCCTGTTCAAAGTGTCAAAGGTGAGAAAATACTGTAATTTGTTACACGTCAATGTCTAAGCTTGTGTGTATTTTAAGTTTTACTGTGGCGAGATTAAACAGACACTTTTAAATCTTAGCAGGAAACTTGTGTGTGTGTTGAACATGTACATCTGAGGTGATTTGTACAACTGTATGTGTTTTTTCCTTTTTCTGTCACAAGACATCTTTAATAAATATTCATTATTGTTGAGGAAATCTGTGTCTGTTTTCTTCTAAACAAGTGTGCCCACCTTTCACGGACCGACAAAGATGATAAAACATTAACCATTTGGGTTTATCTGAAATATCATAAAGCAGTGGGGAAGGAACCTGAGCTAGTGTGTGAGGTTGAGAGGTTCCGGCTAGAAATAGTCGGACTCACCTCAACGCATGGCTCTGGCTCTGGAACCAGTTTCCTTGAGAGGGGTTGGACACTCTTCCACTCTGGAGTTGCCCCTGGTGAGAGGCGCCGAGCAGGAGTGGGCATACTTGTTGCCCCCCATCTTGGTGCCTGTACGTTGGGGTTCACCCCGGTGAACGAGAGGGTAGCCTCCCTTCGCCTACGTGTGGGGGGACGGGCTCTGACTGTTGTTTGTGCCTATGCGCCAAACGGCAGCGCAGATTACCCACCCTTTTTGGAGTCCTTGGAGGGGGTATTGGAGAGTGCGCCTCCTGGGGACTCCCTTGTTCTGCTGGGGGACTTCAACGCTCACGTGGGCAATGACAGTGAGACCTGGAGGGGTGTGGTTGGGAGGAACGGCCCCCCTGATCTGAACCCGAGTGGTGTTTTGTTGTTGGACTTCTGTGCTCGTCATGGATTGTCCATAACGAACACCATGTTCAGGCATAAGGGTGTACATATGTGCTCTTGGCACCAGGACACCCTAGGTCGCAGTTCGATGATCGACTTTGTTGTCGTCTCATCTGATCTGCGGCCGCATGTCCTGGACACTCGGGTGAAGAGAGGGGCGGAGCTGTCAACTGACCACTACCTGGTGGTGAGTTGGCTCCGATGGTGGGGGAGGATGCCGGTCAGACCTGGCAGACCCAAACGTATTGTGAGGGTCTGCTGGGAACGTCTGGCAGAGTCTCCCGTAAGACGGAGCTTTAACTCCCACCTCCGGGAGAGCTTTGAACACGTTCCGAGGGAGGCGGGGGACATTGAGTCCGAGTGGGCCATGTTCCGCGCCTCTATTGTCGAGGCAGCTTATCAGAGTTGTGGCCGCAAGGTTGTTGGTGCCTGTCGTGGTGGCAACCCTCGAACCCGGTGGTGGACACCGGCGGTGAGGGATGCTGTCAGGCTGAAGAAGGAGTCCTATTGGGCCTTTTTGGCCTGTGGGACCCCGGAAGCAGCAGATAGGTACCGACAGTCCAAGCGGCATGCGGCTCGGGTGGTTGCTGAGGCAAAAACTCGGGCGTGGGAGGAGTTCGGAGAGGCCATGGAGAATGACTTCCGTACGGCTTCGAGGCGATTCTGGTCCACCATCCGGCGTCTCAGGGGGGGAAAGCGGTACGCGACCAACACCATTTATGGTGGGGATGGCGTGCTGTTGACCTCAACTCGGGATGTTGTGAGTCGGTGGGCGGAGTACTTCGAAGACCTCCTCAATCCTACTGGCACGTCTTCCACTGAGGAAGCGGAGCCTGGGGACTTTGGGTCGGGCTCTCCAATCTCTGGTGCTGAGGTCGCCGAGGTGGTTAAAAAGCTCCGCGGTGGCAAGGCTCCGGGGGTGGATGAGATTCGTCCTGAGTTCCTTAGGGCTCTGGATGTTGTGGGGTTGTGTTGGCTTACGCGACTCTGCAATATCGCGTGGACATCGGGGGCAGTTCCCTTGGATTGGCAGACTGGGGTGGTGGTTCCCCTATTCAAAAAGGGGGACCGTAGGGTGTGTTCCAACTATAGGGGGATCACACTCTTAAGCCTCCCTGGTAAGGTCTATTCAGGGGTTCTGGAGAGGAGGGTCCGTCGGATAGTCGAACCTCGGATTCAGGAGGAGCAGTGTGGTTTTCGTGCTGGTCGTGGAACACTGGACCAGCTCTACACCCTCAGCAGGGTCCTGGAGGGTGCGTGGGAGTTTGCCCAACCAGTTTACATGTGCTTTGTGGACTTGGAGAAGGCATTCGACCGCGTCCCTCGGGGGGTTCTGTGGGGGGTACTCCGGGAGTATGGGGTACCAGGCCCATTGATATGGGCTGTTAGGTCCCTGTACGACCGGTGTCAGAGCTTGGTCCGCATTGCCGGCAGTAAGTCAGGCTCGTTTCCAGTGAGAGTTGGACTCCGCCAAGGTTGCCCTTTGTCACCGATTCTGTTCATAACTTTTATGGACAGAATTTCTAGGGCAGCCAAGGTGTTGAGAGGATCCGTTTTGGTGGCCTTAGAATCGCTTCTCTGTTTTTTGCAGATGATGTGGTCCTATTGGCTTCATCAGGTCGTGATCTACAGCTTTCGCTGGAGCGGTTTGCAGCCGAGTGTGATGCGGCCGGGATGAGGATCAGTTCCTCCAAATCCGAGGCCATGGTCTTGAGCCGGAAAAGGGTAGCATGCCCTCTCCGGGTCGGGGAGGAGGTCCTGCCCCAAGTGGAGGAGTTTAAGTATCTCGGGGTCTTGTTCACGAATGAGGGAAAACTGGAGCGTGAGATCGATAGGCGGATAGGTGCAGCGTCCGCAGTGAAGCGGGCGCTGTACCGGTCTGTCGTGGTGAAGAGAGAGCTGAGTCAAAAGGCAAAGCTCTCAATTTACCGATCGATCTACGTTCCCACCCTCATCTATGGTCATGAGCTTTGGGTTGTGACCGAAAGAACGAGATCTCGGATACAAGCGGCTGAAATGAGTTTTCTCCGCAGGGTGTCTGGACTCTCCCTTAGAGATAGGGTGAGAAGCTCAGTCATCCGGGAGGGACTCGGAGTAGAGCCGCTGCTTCTCCACATCGAGAGGAGCCAGTTGAGGTGGCTCGGGCATCTGGTTAGGATGCCTCCTGGACGCCTCCCTGGTGAGGTGTTCCGGGCATGTCCCACCGGGAGGAGACCCAGAGGAAGACCCAGGACACGCTGGAGGGACTATGTTTCTCGGCTGGCCTGGGAACGCCTTGGGATTCCCCCAGAGGAGCTGCTCCAAGTGGCTGGGGAGAGGGAAGTCTGGGCCTCCCTACTTAGGCTGCTACCCCCGCGACCCGACCCCGGATAAGTGGAAGAAAATGGATGGATGGATGTTTTATTGAGCAGCATCATGATATGATATGATAGTGTAAAAAATTAAAATTGAAGTCAAATGATACAAACACAGAGGAGCAGAAATGGCCATGCCAAACACAGGCGCCATATTGACATGCCCCCAGACTTGAAAAAAGCTTGATATGCTTTTTCTAAATCCACAAACACACAATGGAGTTCTTTCTGACCTTCTCTGTACTTCTCCATCAGCATTCTTAAAGCAAAGATGGCATCAGGTTGGTCGATTTATTTATTATCTGTGACGTTTTTATGTATATATTCTGATTTTACTTCATTTTGTATGTTGCTTATGTGTGGCCTGTTTTTTGTCTGTTTGTACAGCACTTTGGTTGGCCTTGTTGCCGTTTTAAAGTGTATGTGACATCACCTTCCTACTCTGCATAAAACGTTACAACATAAATATCTTGTATCGTTCAACTATGTTCGTTTTTGCAAACAAAATGATTTAGTTGGCAGCTCAGAACACCACATACAGAACACCATGGACTTTGTGGATAAGCTGAGGGATGTCATCATGGAGACTGATGAAACAATGGTCTCTTTTGATGTCACATCACTCTTTACGTGCATTCCTGTTGATGAAGCAGTAGAGGTGGTCTGTTTAAGGTTAAAATCAGACACCACTCTGAGCAACAGGACCACACTTTCCACAGAACAACTGTGTCAACTCTTGAAACTGTGCCTGCAGTCAACCTACTTCACATATGGGGAGCAATATTATAGGCAGAAACATGGGTGTGCTATGGGGTCTCCAGTTTCTCCTATTGTTGCCAACCTGTACATGGAGGAGGTAGAAAAGAAAGCCTTGACTTCCTTTTCAGGGAGACCACCAAGTCATTGGTTCAGGTATGTTGATGACACCTGGGTTAAAATTAAATCTCAGGAAGTCCAACATTTCACTGATCACATCAACTCTGTGGATAAATATATCAAGTTCACACGAGAAGATGTAAAAAATGGCAGGTTGGCTTTCTTGGACTGTGAGGTCTCAGTTTCTGATAGAGGAAATTTGCAAACTGAGGTGTACCGCAAACCCACCCACACAGACCAGTATTTACAGTTTGACTCCCATCACCCTCTGGAGCACAAGTTAGGAGTCATCAGGACTCTGTACCACAGAGCAGACAGCGTCCCCACTAACTCAGGAGCCAGACAGAAGGAGAAATCACACACAAAACTAGCCTGGCCCTCGCCTTCCTGCACAGCTCCGCTCAATTCTCATTTCCCTTCACTGCTCAGTCTGGGACTTCTCCCATAGACAACGATTTCTCCGGCTGATTTTTGACCGGACCAATCAGAGAACAGAAGGGGCGGAGTTTTTGGCCCCTAACCCACGCCCCCACCTGTCCCAGCGCGCGCCAGCGAGCATTCGCATGTTCTCATTCAAAGCGATGCAGGACTGTTTTATATGTGACACAAATGTATTAATTTCCCCTTCTTAATCCCTTATCTGGAGTTTTCTTTTGTTTTTTTGGCCAAAAGTCAAGTGATCGCTCCCTCCTCCCTCCTCCTCCTCCTCTCCCTCCGCTGATGAGGAAATGCCTCAGGTTGTCACGAGAGAATTAAACTCGGGTTTTACGTTGCTGCCCGAGTCCCATCAGATTTTCTGGTCTTCTGGTGTGCTGGACCAGCGCTCCATGGTTTTATTTTATTTTTTTAGAACGTTTTATTAACATATAAACACAGAATATGCAGCGGCAGCGAGAGAAAATGCAGCAGGAGGCGGAGCAGATGTCAAGTTCAACAGACCACGGGGGAGCAGCCATATATGGCTCTGAGGGGGAGGGAGCAGAATGCTTTTCCCTGTTCAAAATTTTTCTAAGATCCAATGGTTTTGTTCCTCAGCAGAGGCCACGCCTCCAGCAAGAATCGGTTCTCTATGGAGAAAGTCCAGACCCTAGTACGAAGCAAAGTGAAGGACAAGGGTCTGGTTTTAACCAGGCTACCACAAGACAGGCTCTAGAGAAATGTGGATATCCTAACTGGGCCTTCCTGAAAGAAGAAACCCAAACAGGACTCCAGCAGCCATCAGGTGAAAAGAAGGAACCCAGACCCAGACCAGTGGTCATTCCAGATGTTGCAGGAGTTTCAGAGACATTGAGACGTTTATTTTCTAAACACAACGTCCCAGTGGCTTTTAAACCCCAAAATACATTAAAGACTGGTTCATCCCAAAGATCCAGTCCCCCGGCACAAACAGAGTAATATTGTGTATGCTGTTCAGTGTCAGGAGGGTGATCAGTCTTATATCGGGGAAACTAAACAGCCACTGGCCAAAAGGATGGCCCAGCACAGAAGATCAACATCATCAGGTCAGGACTCTGTGGTCTACACTCATCTCCAGGTCAGAGGTCACTCTTTCAGGGATGAAGATGTTCACATCCTTGATAGAGAGGAACGATGGTTTGAGAGAGGAGTAAAGGAGGCCATCTTTGTGAAAAGAAACCGTCCATCATTAAACAGAGGTGGAGGCCTCCGGGTTCAACTGTCCCCCTCTTACAATGCTGTTATTGCTAGTATCACTCAGCCCTCTGTGAATAGCAAACAACCATCAGGGTGCTAACGATCCATCGTTAGGCTGATGGTCCTCCTTGATCATGTGAGCAGCTGGTTTCAGCTGTCATCAGCCAACTGGTTGATCCACTGTGAGAGGGTGCTATTTATAAGACTGAGCTGAATACAGCAGCTCAGACTGAGGAAGTCTTTCAGACGAAAGACGAAACGTTTCTACAATTTTTTTGTTTTGTTTTGTTTTTTGAATGTCCAGAGGACCAGACTTAGCTTTTTTAGATTTTTCTACCTGGATTATTGAGCATGCATCAGGGTATAAATTAATTTAATTTTGATTTTAAAGTGATTTTAAACTTTGCACTGTGTTTATTCACGGGAAGTCCGATTACATGCGAATGCAACATCTGTGAGAGTAGGAAAATGATGTCACATACACTTTAAATACTCTATAAATAAAATTGTATGGTATGGCATCTGTGGTGCTCTTTCTTGGCATGAAACCATACTGCTGCTCACAGATAGTCACCTCTTGTCTAAGTCTTGCTTCCACAACTCTCTCCCAGATCTTCATTGTGTGGCTCATCAACTTAATTCCCCTGTAGTTGCTACAACTCTGTACATCACCCTTGTTCTTAAAAATGGGAACCAGCACACTTCTTCTCCATTCTTCAGGCATTTTCTCACCCTCAAATATTCCATTAAATATTTGAGTCAAAAACCTCACTGCCATCTCTCCAAGACATTTCCAAACCTCCACTGGTATGTCATCAGGTCCTACTGCCTTCCCCTTCTTCATTCTTTTCAGAGCTTTCCGGACTTCACCCTCACTAATCTTTCCCACTTCCTGGTCCACAGTTTCTATTACCTCCACTCTTCTTTCTCTTTCATTCTCTTCATTCATTAGCTCCTCAAAGTAATCCTTCCATCTTCCCATCACACTCTCCTCACTTGTTAGAACATTCCCATCTTTAATAAGCCTAACCTGCTGCACATCCTTTCCAGCCTGATCCCTCTGTCTTGCCAATCGGTACAAGTCCTTCTCGCCCTCTTTAGTGTCCAGTCTCCCATATAACTCATTGTACGCCCTCTGCTTTGCCTTAGCTACTTCCCTCTTTGCTCTATGTCCCATCTCCTTATATTCCTGTCTCCTCTCTTCAGTCCTCTCACTGTCATATTTCTTCTTGGCTAATCTCTTTCTTTGAATGGCGTCCTGCACTTCACTATTCCACCACCAGGTTTCCTTATCATCCAGTCTCTGTCCAGATGACACACCAAGTACCTTCCTACCTTTTTTCATTCATTTATTCAACCTGTATTTAAACAGATAAGTCACGCTGAGCCTCCAAGACTCATTTACAAGTGAGATCTGTTGGACAGACAATAAAAGTGAAAAATGACACATAGGGTTTGGCGATTTAAAAAAAAATCCCCAACACGGTTAGGGTTACCCTGCTCCAATACTGCGAGCCTTGCTGCCCTTCCACTTGGTCTCTTGGACACATAAAACATCTACCTTCCTTCTCTGCATCATATCAGCCAGCTCTCTACCTTTGCCTGTCATTGTCCCCACATTTAGAGTTGCAACCCTCAGTCCTACATTCTTCACTTTCCTCTTCTCCTCTGTCTCCTGACACGTTTCCCTCCTCGGGGTCTTCGACTAACAGTAGTACAATTTTCAGCTGGGACCCCGTTTGTCAACGGCACCGGTGGCGGTCGTTGTTAACCCGGGCCTCGACTGATCCGGAATGGTTTTGCTGTGATGAACTCACATTATAGGAAAGGAGCATAACAAGCTGAAATTAGCTGAAAGAAAATAAAGTCCAGTTGTTTTTGTATTGAACGTTTTTGAATTCATCATGTCTTGGATGACTGAGAATCTTCATCAGCATTTAGCTGAAGAAAAGTGAAAAGAACCACAAAAGTGTTGTAGTTAGCAGAAAGATCCTAAAAGGAGCACTAAACAGCTGAAAACCAGCTGAAATTAGCTGATATTTTATGGTAATTTGCAGAAGAAATCTGAAAGAAGCTGAAGCTGAATAAAATGTGTGAAAGGAGCAGTAAAAGGTTGTTAAAAGATCTAAAGATCTGAAGGATGAAAAATTAGCTCAATTCATTTTCTATGAGAAAAAAAAATTGCAGAAAAGGCCAAATCAGGGCTCTGCAAGCTTTAGGATCAAACCTTTGTTCACTAGATTAAATTATTTAATGTGTCTGGAGCTGCAAAACTCACTGCAGGTGTCATGATCAACTGGTGGCCCATGGCCCACTTTAACTTTGTTAGAGGGAGCTTTTCTGGCCAGTAGGCGTTAAGTTATAAAACTAAAAACATCTAATGATTGTTAACATGTATTGATATTTTTCCATTTTGAGACAAAAGAAAAGACTGGATTCCATCCATCCATTATCTTTACTTGCTTTTTACTTTCTGGGTTGTGGGGGATCACTGGTGCTCATATCCAGGTTGCAAGTCTGTCACAGAAGGCTGGATTCTTGTA